>CASHTH010002786.1:0-22439 GCA_030341885.1 Geodia barretti | reverse complement strand
TCATCCAGTCACCAGGTGTAGGTTCGGTTTTCCCCGGCCCTGTGTTAGACTGCCATCTCAACCCCCCCTTCCAGGAAGCCTGAAATCCCGTACCCGAATTTACCAGTTCGTCCGTACTGCTGTCTGACCCAGTTTGAATGACTACAAAACCCCTTTATTGATTATGGTGTGGGCTAAAATACAGTCCATTTGTATCCGCAAGCCCTCTCTATCTCTTGCTCACTATGTCAGTGGCTATGTCACCAGCTGACGTATAACATGCAGGAGACTGGGCAAGTAATTTAGTGAGAACAATAGCATTTACATCCCTATTTCAGCGTTTGTGTAGAAGTTTACCGGTTCAGAGAGAGTTGTGGTCTGTATAGAGGCCAGTGACTATAACTGCTGGGAGACCACCTCACGAGAATCTGACACATCAAGTGGGTGACGTCTCCATGCTCACAATAGATATCCCGTAGCTGAAACCCCCAAGTCTTACAATAAATGGCAGGCTGAACCCCAATACAGAACTCTGTAGGATCCTGTCCTAGATTGCTTCTATCCTCCAGAGACCCAGTTGCCCTTGAGAAAAAGTGGTTTGTTTGTATGAACTTTGTGGCCACTATATTTTCAGGGGTGTCGACCAAATGGGCCGAGAGATGTACTGGAAACTCAGCAAGCCTAAACTCCCTAACCAAAGATCTTTGACCCCTGAAAATGAATAACCAGAAACAAAGATTATTTCTACTCCCTTGTTTCTGTTCTCTCCATTTAGAGATGAGATTAGTTTACTGTCCGGGTAATGAAGACAGCAGGAGCAGGCATTTCATAGACTACTCAGCTAGCCAGAGCTCAAGCTATCACTCGACGCTTAGGACATGTTGGCAGCAGCGATCAAATGTAAAGAGCTTATGAAGCACGTCAGGCAACATGGAAGAAAAAGAAGCTAAGAAGACACGAGCCTCAGCTGCTAGTGAAGCAGAACAGCCACGACCGAAGTTTCTAGACATGAAAGTCAGTACCCCTGGTCAGCTGACCCTAGATGAGAGAGTGTCCATGCTGAATCAGGACCAGAAGAGAGTCTTTGACAATGTCAAGGCTCACTTCCTGCACCAAAAGTGTCACGAGGCAAAGCAGTGTTCGTGTGATGTTGCACCTCTTAGATTGTTTGTTAGTGGTGTGGGTGGTACTGGTAAATCCTTTCTCATTGAGGCCATCAAGGCCCTAGTGAACAGTCTGTGGAGTAGTGAAGGCCTCCTCTGTGGTATTGCAGCACCAACTGGGCTTGCTGCATTCAATGTCGGAGGTATCACTATCCACAGACTCTTCCAACTCCCTGTTGAGCATGCTACAAAAGCCACTAACTATTGGCCACTGCCCAAAACATCCCAGAAGGTCATGAGAGCAACTCTCTCTCTGAAGTGAAGCTGTTTATTATAGATGAGATTTCAATGGTTTCCAGTATCAACCTGGCTTTTGTACACATGAGACTAGAGGAGTTGTTTGGTAGCAGTGAGTGGTTTGGGTCTCGGAACTGCTGTTTGTAGGTGACCTCCTCCAACTCCCACTTGTCCATGGGAATCCTGTTTTTGAGAAGGTTGCCACTAAATCTATCCTGTCCCAACTAGGGTGTGCAGCTGCCATCAATATTTGGAGAGATTGTGTTACTATGATGAGTTGACTATCAATGAACGTCAGAAAATGATCCACAGTTTTCCTCCATGTTGGGACTGTGTGAGACGTGGTTGTCCAACCAAGGAAACTGTGAGTGTGTTGAAACAGAGGGTCATACAGGTGTCTGTCTCAGACAAGTTTTCTGAGCTACAACAGTCTGGCAAGGCACCTGTTTGCTCAAAGGAAAGCGTGCTGTAACCTAAATGCACAAATGCTCCGCAAGAATGCATCCGAAGTGCATGACATTTATTGTACTGATGAGATTGACGAAACAGCAGGCAATACGAAGATGACTAGGAAGGTCATTGAGCATTTGGATAAACTGAACGAGGACTGCAACATGACAGCTGGGTTGGAAGCCAAACTGTCTCTTGCAGTCGGTGCACGAGTCATGCTACTCGCAACATTGACACCAAGGCTGGGCTGGTCAATGGTGCTATTGGTACAGTGCTGTCAATAGCAGCCCAGCGATGTAACTGTGCAGTTTGATAATGTACCTGCTCCATGCAGATTGATAAGGTCAGAAGCAGGTTCATGGTGATGAAGAATTTCTATGTGTATCGTAGACAATTCCCTCTCATTTTAGCCTATGCAATTACCATCCACAAGTGTCAGGGTCTGTCATTAGACTGTGCCATAGTAGACCTGTCTGAGGAGGTATTCAGTGATGGAATGGCATATGTGGCTCTATCCAGGGTTAGGTCACTAGATGGTCTGTTCCTAACAGCCTTTGATCCCCAGTCCATCAGTGTTAGTGTGAGTTCCCTGGGGGAAGTAAACCGCCTCAGAAAAACCCATAGACCTGATCTTCCTCTGTATGATATACCACATGTCTCTAGAAGAAAGAGGAAGCTCACTGGTGTAGACAAAACTGTAAAAAAGGTCAAGGTCAATCCCACATCACCAAGGGATAATGAGGACTGTGTTATTACAGGTACAGAAACACCTGCTGCTACTCCTTTCAATTTCCACTCTGTAGATGTAGCAAAGTGCATGCCAAGAGCTGGGCCTCCAATATTGTACACAAACACCAGTAAGACCAGGAGGACCCACTGTCCCCCTCACACGTCCAGACATGCGTAGTGTGAGACGCGTACAGGGAGATGGTAACTGCCTCTTTAGAGCATTCTCTTACATGTTGACAGGGTCCGAGGATCAGCATATGGGTGTACGACATGCTATCCTTGACCACATGACAAATAATGCCCAATATTTCCTAGGCCACCATCTCATAGGCTATGACAGTATTCAAAGTTATATAGCTTCCACAGGTATGGACCAAGATGGGGCCTGGGGAACTGACATTGAGATGCTGTCTTTGGCACACCTGCTCCAGACCCCTGTCTTCTCATACAGCCAGCAGTATGCGACGTGGCAGCGGTACTCCCCTCATGATGTTGACAGACAGACAGACGTTTGAAGGATGACATTCACCAGAGGTCTATGCACATAGGCAATGTTGTTGGTTCTATAAGGAAGAATTAATGTAACCACATGTGCCTTTACTCTGGGCATATTGGGGAAGGAGAGGCACATGTGCCTTTACTCTGGGCATATTGGGGAAGGAGAGGGTGGGTCCCTTCAATTTAGTTGAGGTTGCTTCCCCATTTCATGCTATAACCACTATAGAAAGTGTAAGGACCCTATTTACATGTCCTGTATATACATGGCTATCTGAACATGTTGGGGAAGAAGAGGGTGGGTCCCTGCAATTGTATTGAGGTGGCTTCCCCACTTCATGTTCTAACCACCCTCCTGAAGTCTCAGACTTCATGGAGCTGACTCATCAGTGTAGGTGAACTGCACAGTCTTTAACTACCTGCAAGGTGTATTAAGGGACTGTAACTGCATCACCAAGTTGAGGTAGCATACTGTTAGAGGTGAATGTCTGTGCACTCTGTACACTGACATTGTTGTGTTGTAACATTTTTTGCTGCAGTGTATCAGCACCCCTTCCCACAGTGTACCTTCACATAGTATTCTAACCTGGCGATTACTATAGGGAAACCACTTCAGAGCCCCACCTGCCAGGCTGCCCCAGATAATGTAAGTACAGCAGGGGTGCCCCTTAACGCAGCAGATGTCTGCATTTAGAGATACCTGTAGAGGTATAGAGCTTCCCAGGGGAAAACAGATAATATTGGTCAGAAAAAAGGAGCTAGCCCTTATGCTGTTGCTGACTCATACTGCACTTTTACCCTCATACCTGCTGCTGACATAGCATTGTTAGGCTATTATAAGCCTACTCCTGGCCTTGTCTACTCCTACTGTAATTTTCTCATACTTTCTACCATTTTTATTTCCTAAGGTGCTGAACTGGACCTGCACTTGTCAAGACCTGGACCCTACAAGCTTCTAATACAGCCATGTTCTGCTATTACTCTTAGCCCTCCACCTTTGACTTGAGCTAGATAGATCTCTTCAAAAGAGTGAACTCTCCTGCACAACAAAAATTACATGCATTGTGATTATGATATCGATTTTTGGCTTACAAAGTTGAACATACCATGTGCCCGCTACGCGCCGAGTATATACGTCACCTTGGGGTCCGTAAAATTGCGCAAGCGAGGCTTGCCGCCATAATTATGCGTGCAGCAGCCCCTCCCCCCTCACTGCTGCTGCACTGCGAAAAGGGTGGGGCCGAGCTTATGCTAGTCCAAAAATCATTTACACAAATGAAAGGAGGTGATACCAACAAGAAGATGCTGCAGGGTTGGATGTATAGGACAGGTGGTGTTTTACACCAATAGATTATAGTGAATAAACTCACCCATTGTGTGTGTGTATGTCATCAGTTATTGCATATTGAAAAACTCCAAAGCTTCCCTTAGTTTTTCATCACTATTTTACTCTCCCTCTCTCTCTTCATTCCCCTCTCTGACTCCCGGTCTTTCCCTCTGTTGCCTTATTGTCACACGTTTTCCCTCTCCTGAGGAGGGTCTGGGTATACACAGAACTGTATCATACAAGATACACTTCTGTATACACCCAGCTTCTTCCCCACTCAGCTCTTCCTAACTGCTGTATAGCTAGTATATACTTTCATGTGCACTGACAGGCCCTCGTGTCTTGTGGCGCCACCCTGCCTAGACATGGGCCGGCCTGTATTTCCATAGGTAATTCAATTGTTCCCCTGCACTTTCCGAAACCATTAGTACAGTTTACCTTGCAACATCCTCCTAAAACAGGCCATATTCCTCCACTCCATGCCCATATTAGGGCAACTCAGCATCTGGATGCTTTAGGTTCCTTGTGTTTTAGCCTGTTACAGGTTTACAAACTAATTGAACCGTGTCATCATTGGGCATATTATTCTTTCTTGACATACCCAGTATTTCCTCACACACCTCCTGTATCTTCCACTACAGATGGACAGGCTCATTATCACAATGCTCTCAACTCTCTGTGTGTTTCTTTGCGTCTGTTTCTCAGCTCAAAACTAGCCTGTGATGATAACCTTGCATCATACTTCTTTGTATAATATGACTAAAGTTGTTACCACATTCACATGATGACAGCATGCGCATAATATCACCGTTCTTTCGCACTTGCGCATGCGCCTAATCCGCACCCGCGCATGCGCACCGCGACGATTTATAAACCCAGGCGCAAAGGGAACATTTTACAAAAGGTTTATTGAAGAGGCCGGAGTAGAACTACAAAAGTGCAGCAATACCAAAAAAAAGTGCAGAAGTGCAACTAGGAATGAGTGGATTCTCTGACATGTCTTCATCAGGAGTAGAACTGCTAGAGCAATCCATGAGCCAGTTGGATAGAGAGGAAAATGAATCTCTCACTCTCACACTGCAAGAAGAAACACCTCGGAGGAGGATGCTTCGGAGCCACACCCGACAGGGAAGTTCTCCAGCTGTAACTCCTCCTCCGCCACCCACTCAGCTTCCAAGAAGCGTTGGAGCTGCAAGGGGAACTGGAACTGGAGGAGGTGCAGTCACGCCTGGAGTTTCTGCTGGAGCTGGAGCTGGAGCTACAGGAGGACCCATCAGACGCGGGGGAGGGATAGGAAGAGGGAAAGCGCGCGTTAGAAGAGGAGCGCTCACTTCCCCCAGCAGTTCCTCCATCAACCGCCCCTGCTCCTACCCCTATCGTCGTTCCTCAACACCTCATCTCCAGCCACCTCCACAACCACCTCTAGCGGACAAGCCGACCCTTCTCGTATGTCTCCATTTCCTACATGAAATTATCAGCATAAAAAAACCTTTGCATGTATATTATACTTCTTTTCGTTACTAGATATCAGCTCTCTGCAACTAGAACATTTTATAGGAGATTTTTACGTTAAGGCACATCAATTCAGACTGTCAACAAAATTCTAGTCAAAAAACTAGGCTCACCAAAAAAACCTCAAAACATTTCCTACCAACATAGTCTTGTTGTTCCCAGACCCCACCTGCAAAGTCCTTTCAAGAGATTTCTTGGGCTTTTTGCATAATAGCGACTTCACTCAAGGAGAAGCCCAACTAATCCCACCACATTACTTCAAAGGGACTAATCTTGTGGTTGGGGTCTGGGCACAACATTGCACTCTCATGGCCTCAGTCAACATTCATAGACCTCATAAGTTTAGTAGCATAAGTAAGCATTCCAACATTCAGCATCCAAGGCTAAAGACTTGAGCTGACATTTCCCTTGCTGCAGCTATAACTTAGTTGGTTAAAACTGGGTGGGTTGAATCACATATTATTATGCCAACCTTCTCTGTGCCACTTACTCATTAGCAGAAACTGATGTAGCTATGATATCCTCTCAGACTTGCAAGTCTAACCATTATGTTTTACTAAGCAGGAATCCCTACCAGTTAATAGTTACCTGCATGCCCCATAAGGAAAGTATATGTGCCACAAGTAAAGTATGCCGTTACACTATAAACTGTTTACACAAGCACTTCACGCGTCCAGTGAGGGGGAATACTTTAACTCACTCAAAAATGATTATATTTTCCCACTTTCCCCTTTGCAGCTCACAAGGTGTACCGTAAATATATACGGTCTCCTCACTCCATCTGCTGCTATCCCTGGCCAGTCCCGTGAGCAGTCCAGTGAGCAGTCCAATCACCAGCACGAGGAAAACTGAGGAAAAGCTGCAGGGCAAAAGATCCCTCAAACTCAAATTCCCCTACCACTAGCTATATACCGCCATTGTATCACCTTCATTATTCACCAGTTTCACTTTTAACTGTGTCACCCCTTCTCTGATTTGAACCTTCAGTGCAAAAAAATCCCAGTCTCCTCAAACTCTGACTGCAACGACAAAAGCTCTATAAACGTCGCAATCGCGCAGACGACATCGAGAGGGAGGGAGTCCGAGATATCCACGGACATAATTCACTGGAGCGTGTGGCCCACATAGCAAGCGATTTTAATACGTCCGTGCGTCGTGCTACTGCGCATGTGAGTGCATTTGGCGCGCTCTAAGTGCGTGCGTGCGTGCGTGCGCGTCAATGCGGCCGGATCCGGCCGTGCATGCAGCAGCCCCTCCCCCTCGCTCTACAGTGCTGCGCGCGACTAGGGTGGGCCTGAGCATGCGCTAAAAAATAAGTGGAACAAGTGGAAAAATCATTTCTTCAAAATGAAGGGGGATGTAGGGATGGCTTAAATTACGAAAAAGGATGCCAACAAGAAGATGCTTCAGCCGACAACAAAAATCATACATCCATCCCTACATCTTTCTTTACTCACACAACCTCTACTGTGATAATTATGTTGTGACATACTTCATGACAGGTAACCACACATTTATTATACAGAGCAAACGAACGAAAGATGTAGGGATGGATGTATGATTTTTGTTGTCGGCTGAAGCATCTTCTTGTTGGCATCCTTTTTCGTAATTTAAGCCATCCCTACATCCCCTTTCATTTTGAAGAAATGATTTTTCACTTGTATATATAGTTCTGCAAGCACACATGTGACACACAAATATTGAGAAGACAGGGGAGACACAAGACAAGGGACAAAATTTACAATTTAATAAACCGATATCATCTCTATGCCATTGCCAATGGCATGTATATAAGGAAAAGTAGGATCATAGTCAGTCTATATACACTCTAATAATATGTCCCACCGCCGTAAAAGTTCCTGCATGGCTTTTTTTTTCAAGAGATAAGTACTGAAAGACTTCCCTCACGGCATAGCTTTACTTTCTGCCACTCTTCTCCATAAATCCCTTCGTCCGTGACTTCTTTCTCATTTTCTCCCTGACTGGAATCCTGAACTTCATGTGGTGACTCTGCCTGGGAGCTGAGGTGGCGTAATGACATGACACTCTTAAAATTTCCACGTGTCCTGCCGTATGCCAGAGCGTTCAGAAATCCCTGCATAGGAACAGTTAGTGCCTGTATGTGGGTTTGGTGTAAAGAGGTACAACATTTTGGGTATAACAATATTACCTCCAACACAAGGAATATGTAGGCTCGCTTCATGGAAAGAGAAGAACTTGGATTTCCAGGATGTATTACAATACGTATGTTGGCTATTCCACTCACTCAACATTTTCCTCCCTAATTGGGAAAGAGGTCGTCCAGCCGCGCTTGACATCTCCGTCATTTCCACTCTGCAACAGCTTACCTTGAAGTAAAGTTTAATATGAGACAAAGATATAGGGATGGTGTCATGTAGCTTTGTGCATCTTTGCTGTGTAATGACCCCTTGTTTCTTCCTTTTTGGTGCTTCAAGCCATCCCTATATCCCCCTTTCATTTTGAAGAAATGATTTTTCCACTTGTATATATAGGGAGACACAGGTAGAGCTAACTGGTGAATACTCTGACTTGATTGAGAATTACTGTTCCATAGCATGGCAGTTAGAGGTCTGCTTTTATATGTGTTTTTGTTGTGTTGTAGGTTTGCCAGCGGAGTTGCCTGGGTAGCTAAGTTGGTAGAGTGCTTGCCTAGACAGCAGAGTGTTGAGGGTTGGAATCCAACTTAGGGCAGCTCTTCTGAGTTGTCCTGGATGTAGTAGACTTGTTTGCTTCGTCCTTGCCTTGCTACCTCATTGTTACAGGCAACCTGCAGCTATAAGAGCACTCAGACTCCATTACCTGAGAATTTGGGAACTAGGCAATACAAAAACCATCACTGGCATTATGCAATCATGGTGTTTTGACTGTACATGTATGTTTGTGGTTCCAAGATTCCTGGTGAATGCTTACATAAACACTGCTGAAGTCTCTTTGTTTAATACTGAAATATGCCAACAGAGCGTAGATAAGCGTCTCATTCATTGCCACCCACTGTAGACTCTGTTGAGGAAAGAAATAATTAAGGCAACATTTACGCTTGGGAAAGACAGGAAACATTATCACTATGTGGAAAAATGTTCTATTGAGGATTTAATCCCAACATTGGCCAACCACCAAGAGTACCTAAAGGCATGTACATTTCATACTCACCGTTCCTATGTCTTTCCTCCTGACATTCTAACCTTATAATATACAACCATCTGCTTCAAATTGTTCAAGTGCACCAAGTTCCTACAAAATCCCTTTCACACGCACACCTCAGTTTCAGCACACCTTTTTGCCTAAAACACTCCAAGTGTGGATTAACTTACCTCGTGACGTATTAGACAATGACCCTACTACTTTCATATGTATTATATACTTATTTTCTGTTGCAAAGTACGACGACGATTAAGATCGGAGTTGCCGAAAGCCGGAGTAACCGAAGGCCGAGCAAAGCCAAAGAGCACTCCGAAGACAGAGAAGTGGAAGAAGGTGAGGAGCGAGGAGGGAGTGACTTCACGAGCTCGCGTCAAGAATATTCCGTGGCAGTTGTTCATTGCCGACGGAGCAAAGGGGTCGCTAGGGACATAGACGACGGGCTGTCCATAAAGTTAACGCACATATAGTTCCGGACGATTAGTCAAATAAGTATGGATAATTATAAGTGCAAGTACTTGCCTGAAAGTAAAGTGTGGAAATAAAGTAGCAGAATTTTACCCGGGTAAATGGAAAAAAAAATGGTAAAAGTATTGATAAATGTATAAAGCTCAATGATCGATGGATGACCCCGCTTGAGTTCGAAAGCCTTTCAGGTTCACAAGGAAAGAAATGGGGAAAGCCCATTGGCCAAGGGCTTATTGAACAAGCAATATCACAACCAGGGTCAAAGGAATTTACTCCTGTTCCTCCTGTACCTCCTGCATCTCAGTCTACAAGTGTGGTAAACCAAACATGTACACCTAGTCCACAAAGTAACCCAGTCTTTGTTCATGACTCAAGTACAGATGTAACCACATGCTCTCAGAGAAAAGGGGACTCACATCAGAACAGGAGTTCTCTACACTAGAAAGAAGTCTCCGACATGAACTACAGCAAATGACTGAATGTATTGAGTCCTTGACTCAAAGAGTTGGGAAGTTTGAGGAGAAGCTCACTTCTTCAGAGTCCGCTGCACGCAGGCAGCTGAACGATAAAGAGAAGCCTTTCAGTCCTAACCCTGTAATGCATCACTCCTCTGGTACTGATGGGAGGTGTGAAAATCTGCTCCCTGAAGCCAGCCCCCAGCAACAACTGTCCCAACTACAGTCCCAGATCCATTCCCTAAAGGTCCAGCAAATGAGCATGGAAAGAGAGAAAGAAAAGAAAAGAGGATATGTAATGTTCTCCTTGGGAACGTTGAGGTAGGTGAATCTGAATCAATAACGGAGACAAAGGAGAAAGTGGCCACAATCCTCAAGGAGAAGCTTCAGATAGACGTGGTGCCTATGCACAGCACTAGACTAGGCAAACCAACTGCCAATAAAAGTCGGCTCATACTCGTGAAATTAAAATGCCCTGAAGACAGGTTGATTGTCTTAAAACAAGCCAAATTGCTGAGGGGATCAGGATTATTTGTTATGGAGGACCTGTGAAAGGAAGAGAGGGAAGAGAGAAATAGTCTGGTTAGTGTCATGAAAAGAGCAAGAAGCGAGGGGAAGAGGGCCTTTATACGTTATTCTGATGGTAAATTAATTATCAATGGCGAAATATACGTAGTGCCAGCCAAGGTCCGCATGTCCTCAGTCACTTCAAGTTGCTTGCTTCATGACTAAGACTAAGGCCAGGGTGACCACCATTGTGACATGGCTCAAGCTGGAATATAAACGGACTAACAATGGATAAACTAACTGAACTAATCACTTTTTCAATGGTTACGATATAATTTTCATCTGTGAGACATGGCTCAAGCCGAATCATCCCTACGGTAGTGATCTAAGAGACTTTGAATCTATATGCATATCACGAACACGTACGAATCGCAAATCTAAAAGAGGCTCTGGAGGATTAATGTGCTATTTAAGAAAGGAAATTAGCGGTGTTCAACAGATGCCCGGTCTAAAGCGGTCTGAAGACGGAATGTGCATAAAACTGAGTGCCAAGTATTTTGGCTTTGAGAAGGATTTGTATACAGGGCTAGTGTACGTTTCACCTGAAATATCTTGCCATCCAGCTTCTAGAGAAAATTTGTGGAACACACTAGAAGAAGAAATAGCGATCTACTCCACACTCGGTAATGTCATTTTAACTGGGGATTTTAATGCTAGAACAAGTTCTCTTCCTGATTATTATTCAAAAATGATGCTGACCGGTTCATTCCAGTAGCTTCTAATTATAGAGTAAACACACCTGTCCCAAGACAATCGGAAGACAATGTTGTGAACAATTATGGGAAACAGTTATTACAGCTCTGCATTGCTGGCCAGTTGCAAATTGCAGACATAAACAAAGGTGCTTATACCTGTTATACTCCTAGAGGCAAGAGTGTGGTGGACTATGTGATAATATCGGCCAATTACCTAAATGACGTGAAACAGTTCGCTATTGGAGAGATCGCACCACATTCCGATCATTGCCCACTCACCTTCCATCTTTCAACAAAGGCAGGCTCCTTGTTCACTATCAAGCTATGTAAAGATATCCCAGGAAGGGAGGAGTTGCACCCAACTTCTACTAGATTACTTGTCTCTGAAATGAAGGAAACCCTACCATCAATAAGGGATAGTAACGAATGTAAATCAAGCAAAAGTTTATGCAAACAATAATTTCATCAGGAATCTGGAACTTCTTGAAATCGATCTTCAGAACCGACTGGCTAATGATTGCGTGCATAATTTCACACGCTTGATCCAGGAGTCAATTAAAGTAATAGAAAGAAAACAGCATTGTCACTCAGCTAAAAACAAATTTCCGTGTAATAAAATAATGGTTCGACGATGAGTGTAAGATAGCAAAGAGATGTTTCAAGAAAAGTTCCAGATGGATCCAGAAAACAGTGCTGTATCAACATATCTGGCAAGTAAGGAGGGCATATAAATCACTGACCAGGAAGAAAAAACGTCAAGCAACGATCTTACATAACTAGCTAAAAAAGTGCTAAATAAATAACCCTCGCGAATTCTGGAAGCTTGTCGACAGGGCTACCAATCAGTCTAAGGATCTCAATATACCTATCCATGTGGAGGAACTTGGAGACTATTTCATGTTTGGTTTTAGACCAGGAAGACGAACTACTGATGCAATCTTTGTTATCACCACAGCAATTCAATCACACAAGAAGAGAAATAAGCCACCGTTTGTGTGTTTTTGTAGATTTTGCAAAAGCAGCATTAGACTCGTTAATCACCAACTACTTTGGGAGAAACTAGCCTCAATGGGTGTAAGCACAAAGATAATCAGAATACTAATATCAACAAGTGGAAAAATCATTTCTTCAAAATGAAGGGGGATATAGGAATGGCTTGAAGCACCAAAAAGGAAGAAACAAGGGGTCATTACACACCAAATATGCACAAAGCCACATGACACCATCCCTATACCTTTGTTTTATTGTTCATCAGCAAAGTTTAATATGAGACAAAGATATAGGGATGGTGTCATGTGGCTTTGTGCATATTTGGTGTGTAATGACCCCTTGTTTCTTCCTTTTTGGTGCTTCAAGCCATCCCTATATCCCACTTCATTTTGAAGAAATAATTTTTCCACTTGTATATAATTATAGCTATTATACGCGTTCCACAGCTGCGGCTCTACCACAATACTGGCAGGACTGGCAGGCGATCTCCTAACCTACATGACTGCTAACGGCATCGTTACAGCGTGCGATACAGACACGAGCCTCGTCCCGGACATCATCCTCATCACCCATCCGTTGTTGACTCTGGTTTGAAGTTGGTGAGTCAATCTTCATTTGTTGTTGAGTTGTTGTTGGGTGGTCTATTTTAATAGTCTACTTTGTGTTTGGCTTGATGTCTGGAAAAAAGAAAAGAGCTGCCTCTCCTTCTGGTTCTAAACTCCAACCCACTGTCTTACATGATACCTTGGGTGCTTACATTACTGTCACTTGCGGTAGCTTATCTGGAAATCTCTATCTCTCTAAACTTGATGAGTCTAATAAGTCTCAGTCAAAGTGCGTTGTAGTTAGTGGCAAAATAATAGTATTCACCACCAGGGTTTGAAACACTAGCTGGTAAAAGAGCAAGAAAATGGAGACAGTCCTTGCATCACCTGGGAAAGCCTTTGTCACTATATCTCTTCTCTAGTTCACTTGGCGCTCAGGGCTCTTCTCAGGGTGGTCAGCTGGGCTTGTCTGCTAGTTCACATGTTTTTGACTTGTCAGGTTCAACACCTGTTAGTGGTCATGTTTCTTCGCAACCTGCTTCTAAGGCCATGAAGTTGTGCCTCCTGGTCAGCATCAAATGGTTCCCCAAGATTCTATGCCTATGTCAGGGTCTACTTTATCTCCGCTTCCTGGTGAGAGCTCCAACTCAAGTGCTCCACTCTTAGTTGATACTGTCCTTTCTTTCATCAAAGCTTTTCGTTCTAAGGGTGATATTGAATTTCTCAAAATGCTTGTTAAAGAGCGCTTCTCTCCCAATGAGGTTGAGGTTTGTTAATCACACCTCTGTGAATTTTGTAGAGGTGATCTTGAAGCACATTGGGCTGTCATCTCATGTTCGTCGCGATTCGGATAAAAGAAGCCAGCTGGCAGTGAACTTGGATGATACATTAAAGTACTTTGATGCTTTAGATTGTGCAAATAAGGTCCCTCCTACCTATTGTGAAGCTTCAAACCTCCTGCGCTTACCTCCTCTCTCGCTAGATCCAATTGCTAATCGTAATTCACAGTCTTTGAGTACACTGGCAGATGTTGTCGAGCATTTGGAAAAAAAGCTTTCTTCTTTCCTGGATTCCAGCTCTTTTCCGTCTGTGCAACGGAGTTTTGCAACAGCAGCTTCTTCAGCACCACCTACTCAGGTTGCCTCACCTTCTCCAGTTTCAGTACAGAAAACACCACACCTCGATCTTCTTCATCTGATGGTCGCGAGCTAAATGTTATTTTGTTTGGTCTGCCTGATGAAGGCTCCATTGTTGATGGCAAAAAAATTGTGGATGAAATGTTTGAGTTTCTCTCAGGGAAGCAACTTCATAATTATAAAGGATATGTTTCGCCTGGGTCGGCTCAAGAAGTCACAGTCCTCGCTCTTCCCCACCCTGTCCACTTTTGATCAAGCTGTGTATTGCCTGGGACCGTAAGCTGATTCTTTTACGTAAGATTCAGCTGAGGGATTTTCATATCAAGCGCCTTTTTCTTCGAGAGAATGTTGCTCTTGATCACAAATTACGTCGAAGGAGACGCTAGGATTGCTCACCGTTCTGCCAATGTACAGTACGCATGTTACAACGACAGGTAGATCTGTCTTGCTTCACGAAAGGAAAGCTATGCGCTGACGGCACGTTATGCAGCCTGAACATCGCGGGAAAATCCCAAGTTGGGTCGCTCCCGCTCGCCAACGATGTTCAACATTTCCACTCGCATTATTATATGGAAAATTCCGCGCCGTTCGTACCACTAGGTTAGCTCGCTCCCGGGTATTGTGGGTCACAACACATGTGAGCTACACAACAATCTTCTGAATACAGCTCCCATGATTACTTGTGTATTGACCAAGTCAATAAACCTATGGAAACCCTGTGACTGAGGTGAATAAAACAAGAAGACGCTTACACCGACATAGAAAATGATTCAACAACTCTATCATTACATTACCCCCAAGGACAAGGTGTGTGGGGTACAGCTCCCAGGACTCCTGCTGATAGGTCGAACATGTGTTGATTGCTCTCACTTGCCAATAGCTAATCAGAGTGCATGCCTCTCTTAAAATAAACACAGACAAAAATAGCGTCTATTTGATAGTTGATGCTAATATCTGCTGCAACTGTTGAGGAAGGTCTTTGTTGTTCATACATATGAGTGACCTGCCTGATGGCAGTGCCTCACGTAACCTGCAGATCAAAAAAGGCAGGAGCTGACGAGTTATAGTAAAATAGGAACTATGCAGCAAAACTATTATTAAACTTACAAGGGGAGAAAGCTGTAAGCTGGGGTCTCATGGTTACAACGGTGTGCACACTTAACCGGGAAGAGATTGATCTAGACTGGGAAATGCTAGTAAGTACCACCATGTTATGTCACATGATGGATGTCGTATTGTGTAATGTATCTATATTCACGTCAGGTTATATTGTCATAGGTCATACGTCATCTAACGTACGTAATTTTCATGCTTATAAGCCAGTGGTTTGTTGTACTCATTCAGAGTCCTGTGTATGTGTACTGAGCTCGCTCTATTTTGCTATAGAGCTACTCAGTAAGCTGGCAGTGTCACCAGCAAAGCATATAAACTAGTGTGCGACTGCACTACAATGGCAAATCTTTGAGGGCAAGAGGAGCACTATCTTTCTGACCTTTTGGCCTGGTCTCCAAGAGAGCCAATAAAGATGGCAAACACATTCACTCGGGGGTCAGAGTTCATCAGAGATGCAAAGTGACTAGGTCTGATACCATAGCGTGAGAAGTTGGCATCGCTGAACACAATCACAAAGTATTCGTCGGCCGGTTCCTTTGATATCTGTTGGATGGCAGCTCTGGTGGCCTCCATGGTGTTGTCGCCACTCCAGCAGTACTGGGACTCCGCTATCATGGCCTGAAACAGACTCAACGTCACGTCTCTCATCTACTTATAGGCTTCTAATGGACCTACTTTTAGCACTTGTAGCCGCTCCTTGTCGTTAGCAGGTGGATTAGAAGACTCCACAAACGGAACTTCAATAGAATCACCAGAATGGCCTACTATGTCCAGCTGTGAGGTTGAGAGAGAAAACACATAGTGATGAAATGGAGCCCTTGTGGTCTCAATTAGTCAGTTCACACTAAGGTAGGGTATATAAGTAAAATGGACACAATAATAAGGCACCTTGAAGTTTGGTTGTTTGTCAAAGGCCTCCATGACCACTAGCACAGCCTCCAGACTCCTTTCCAGCCTCCCATCGTAACTGTTGAACCTATACATGCTGCCACTGACGTCCACAACCAGCCTGATACGTTTTGGATACACATGACTTCCACCCACCTATAGTTAGAGAGTTGGATTTCCCTCCCTAAGAGTATAGTGGAAAAGATGTATATACCTCTGGTTCTATTTCTCCTCTTCTCTTATATATAGCCTTCTCCCCTGCCAGCCCTTCAATAAGCTGCAAGTTTACGAACACAGAAAATCTCACATAGGAACATATTATACTACTCCAGACAGTGTGTACCTTCCTCTCGTCCAAATCTCCTGTTGTCTGGTGCCTTAACCACTCTCTCTCTGAACTGCGTGACTACGTACATTATCACAAGTCACACTCAATAACGCATGGTCTATGTCCTACCTGAATGTTGGCTAACATCACACGGAGTGTTTGAATCTGTCTTTGAACTTTCCGCAGCATTGTCTGATACATCTCATTATCATGTTCGCTCATCCCAATTTCTCTCAACCTCAAAGTAGTAAAGAATGTTACAGGAATTCATTACACACACTGAGAGTTCTTACTTCTCTCTCTTGGCTTTCTGTCCCATTTCACGTGCAGCTCTTTTTACCTAAGTGTTTACAGCATAATTTAGCCCAAGTGGTGGCCTACACTACACAGCCTACCTCTTCAGGCACAGCCTCCTTCTCCCAGTCGGGGATCTGGTGAATGTCGTGACCAGCATCAAGTCGGTAAGGGCCTCCCTTGCCTCCCAGTCCAGCTGTGTCTCTTCCTCCAGTGCCTCCCGCCCATGTGTTCCCACCAACATGAGGTGTGTTGTCTTGATCAACCTAGAACAGTCATCCTTCCTTCAGACTTAAAAGTACTATATAGTGCACGCTAGATCTAGCTTCAAACCTGACAGGACTCACTTTTCCATGTTTGGGGCTAGACACATCTTGGCCACTTTTCCGTTCGTATTCCATGCGAAGAGGTCCTTCTGGTTCTTGTCCTACCAGAGCCTGCCACTCCATTAGTGACCTACGTACACCGTACAGTTAGTCTTAGTACAACACAAGCTCACACCCCATACCTTTCAAGGGAAGAACGCCCAGTCTCCAATATTCTCACAGTTCCTCGTTGGTCCACAGCAGCCAGCTGACTATCACTGACCACATTCAGGTGGAGCTGTGAGTATGATGAACTAGTAGCAGCACCAGCATCAGACCTATGCAAGGAGAATAGACTCCTTGCTGGACATAAATGAAAAAGCACTAAAGTGCAAACCCTCAGCGAACTGCGCATCTGTGGTACTACTAATTGATGGGCTGGGTTATTCGTTTACTCCTGGTCTCCCGATGGTAGCTCGTGGAGAGTCTGACACGGGCTAGCTACATCAGTAGATAGCATGCAGGAGTGGATACACACCCTTCGTTGTGCCTCACTGCACATGCAAGCTGACAGTTAATACACTTACGGCGGTAACACTATCTCCCGGACAGTCTGATGGGCTAAGTCCACCAGTCCTACAGCTGGTTCACTCTCTCTCACTGTTGGCAGAGCAATATCGCCAGACTCAGAGAAGATTACTGGCTTTGAGCCATTCTGAAAAACAACACCGTCCATTGATTCCGCCAGGGGAACGCCATGTATATTCATATCTATCCTATCCTTTTGGAAGAGAATAAAGAGTGTAAATACAGAAGTAGAAATGCTGTGAAAAGCTACATACATTGTGTCGTAGTGTGTCCAGGAACCCTACAGTAGTATTAGCTACAAATACATGTCTTCCTGCAGCAGAATCTGTGTGACTCTCACCAAGAGCAGTGACTTGAGCTTAATTAAAAGAAGAAGATAGCTGTAGCTCAAACACAGTACGTATTCTCACAGGGTATCAAATCTCCCGTTGTGACACCTTCATACAGAGTTGTTTGGTTATTTCCAGAGGAATTCAGAATATACCACCTATATATTAAAGAAGTGTGAAATATTGTGAACACTTTCATGTCCAAACCGAGTACACTAATGGTACCTTGGAGAGTCACACTCTGTCAGGAGCCTCTGGTTCTCAGACATCACATGCACTCCACCAAGTGAGAACGGTAAGTGAACTACAGTTCCACTGGACACTTCACCAGTCAAGTTGTACGATTCCAGAGTAGTTCTGTATTCATTGTCGTCACCAGATAGAGAGGTAGGAAGAATTGTAGATTATGACCACTCACCCTCCCCTCCGGAACAAATGCACAGTTCTATCTGTACTGTTACACAGGACACTCTCACCCTGTCACAGAGCCATGAGTAACAAGGATGATGATACTGTTAACTGTACCTGGTGGCTGGAGCTCTGTCTCCATCCCAACATGTCCTTCACACTTCTCGTAATGGAATCAGTTGTTACACGATACACACAACCCTCAAAGGCATCCACCGTAAGCATACTGTTGCTCTGTGTACACAGTATCAGCATAGCGAAATGCCATGCTTTGAAAAGGAAACTTGCCAGTCCTTCATGAAGGAGTATTCTCCCATGGGACAGTGGTGCCATGTTTAGATGAGGAGTCCACATGCCAGTAGCAATGGGGAACAGAGAGGAGAGATCCAGCCAATAGCCTTTGCTCTCACTAACAGACACAGGCATCGACAACACTGACACAGGATTGGCCAGTGCTGCGTGCAGAACCTTTGATGAATCAGCTGAATGCCCTGGGGGTATGTGCAGTTACGTAGCTCTTCAACACATCATTTTATGTGATCCTCATACTTCTTAAAGGGAATGTGGAGATACATAAGGGCTGAAATGTTACCAAAAACAGAACCTAATTCATTTGTGCCTCTATTGTTTGTTCCATCTCAAAATTTAGGCCTCTTTAATAGCCTACACGTGCACGTACCAGGTCCAATGGAGGTGGATGCTATGAAATTGCCTGTATCCAAGGTACTCTCCAGTGAGAAAGCAATTCTGAGAACTCCCTTCCTCTCACATTGACCTTCTCCAGATCCAATTCTGTTGGAGTGCCTCTTGATGGTCCCTGACAACAAACTTGTAGTATCTCATCGTTGGTAATACAAAGGGACAAAACACACACTTTACACACACACCTTCAAGGCAACAGGTAAGTGATGACAATCAAGAGTCATAGCATTATCAGTTTTTACAATCCACTGGCCAATTTGCTGGAGAGCGGTAACGGATATCTGGAAATCAGTACGTCATGAAAATCAACACACGACAAAGTTGTTGTCCAAGTATTTTTTTTGAAATATGCATCATACATACAAACATATACATAGACTGTGCACATAGACTCTGCAGCTAGCAGCCAAGTGTTCCCAGTGGACCTTACTGCGGGAGAGTCGAACACTGCTGGAGGAGGCCCCAGCCGGGATCCCATGCCTGTGGAGAACTCTCATGATCACCTGAAGCAGGTCCGGGTTGTGGGTGTCAAAATCAAACACGTTCCGTGCAACACTTGACACTCCCTCATGTGGAAACTCCTAAATGTAAAAAAAGCCGATCATCACCCTATTAGAAGTATTTTCAATTAAGTGTAATCGCTCGTGCGTATGTAATCTCGATTGTTATCATTCTGTCCCTCCGCACTAAAGACTAAACCGTATAATGCACTGCATAGTTTGGTCTTAAAAACCTGCAAATAACTACTAATATGGGGTGTGTACACACAGTTGAACTAACATGGGCAGAGTCAGTTGCCATAATTATAGTACTGGAGGTGTTTGACGATAGCCACGACTTCCCGGGTGGAGTAGGGTACGCAATAAGGCCCTCATCTGCCATGGCTCTCAGCTCAGAGAACGCTCCAACCAGTTTCTCAAGCAGGTGCTCCGGAACATCTCTCCCCATACTGCCTCAACATTGCCTGTAAAATTAAAGACCCTACACACACTCATCCCAATTATCTTATGGAAACCCTCCATTTCATTTATGAACCTCTCTTTCCCACTAAGGCTCCTCTCTGGAGGCACGGCAGCGGCACTACTGACAACATCTCCTAATAACAAAGCCTTTGGCTGCTAGCCTCCCATACGTAACAAACATGTTCATAACAGCGGTCGCTCTTGTATCACCAGTCATCCCCTAAAGGTCACCCTTCCCTGAATTTACTGAAGTCACTGGCTCCACTTCAACAATAATCCTGTGCCACTACTTTAACAACTATCTCGGAGACTGTGAGTCATGAGCTGCTGTCAACAAAGTACATATACCCAAGCGGAAATCGGGCGGAAGCATCGCCAGACCCCCTCTGGCATTATTTGGGCTCGGCCCTATTACCTTACGGTTGGGTCTCATAAGAAAATATGGGACTATATCCTTATCCCAGTTTTAAACTCATGCTATGACGTAAAAACACAGTACATCACACACTTACAAGTTCGGACTCCAGGTCAGGGTTATCAACAGCATGACAGCTGAACATATCGCCTACAAATGTGCTGATAGATTTATAGCAGCACATTGGCAGAATATTGAGAAAGTACATACAAACAGTGTATACCTAGAGCAGCATAGAAGTCGTTTCCAAGGAAAGGAAAGCCTGGTCTGTTGGCCAGTGCTATCATTCTGAAGTCAGGGTGAACTGGAATAACAGCAGAATCACTTGAGGTGTGATGACCTGCAAATAACGCAGCAGCACAGTAATCCAAGGCATATTATGTGATGGTGTACGCTAAAAAGGAGCATAAGTCGCTGCAATGTATTGTGAACGGTACTTGTGGTATACTTCCGTGAATACTTGTTTTGGACTGATTGGGATAAATATGGGCACCATACAACATACAGTGCCGGACTCTAGGATGTCATCCCTGTATACTAAGTACTACCAATATTCTTCCTCCATACATTCTCTATGGGAGGAAAACTAATGTGGGGTTTATTTCTGCTTTTGTATGGCTTTTCGTGTGGCCGTCACATACTTTATTGTGACTTGAGTGGGCGGATCAAAGCTGCCGCGCATACTTTTATTTCCCGTATTGTAGACGCGTTCAATATGACCAATATTGAACGTTCAATAAAAGAATTATTGAACTAGGAGCAGCATCGAACCCATAGTGTAGTCAAAAACTGTTCTGTAGAGGCTTTAGAGGCGAGGGATGACAGTTCTGTAGAGTCTATAGAGGCGGCACACCGACCGGTCAAATGGCCCAGCGACTCATGAAAAGAGTTTCTCTGAGGGAGAAGAGCCACCATCGATTACGATCTGCTCAAGAACAGAGAACTTCGCATCGAGAGCCATTGAGTGCGCACGGGTAGTACGGCTACGCAGTCGTATTTCTCTCGCATAGAGGTCGACGACTGCTACGAAGTCACAATAAACACATAATGTGCGTCTATCGTTCTATCACACATGACTTATGGGAACTCGGGTTGTGTCTCAGACCCATACAGCACTCAGCTGCGCCTCATGCTGTATGAGTCTCTCGACCACACCCTGTTGAAAACAATGTATTTTCAGGTTGAAGATACACCTTAGAACCTCAGAACATCCCAATCAGTGCACACTACAATAGTCTTTGCTAGAACATTCTAGAACGTCTGTAGTTTACTATATAAGCCTTTGATCATATATCATTTTACCGATTTACTGCTGTCCACAATGGTATATTCAGTTCGAGTCTGGTTCAGCCCGCGCATCTGCTAATAGTATGGTAGCAGAGGATGGTTTCGGAGCCACCGTGCGCAGCCGAAGGATGGCGGGCAACGCACGATGAAAAATGGTTCAATAGATAAGCTGGACGATTCGAACTGGACCACATGGAAGTTCCAGATGCGCATCTGCTTGTGTAGCGAAGGGACTGTGGGGGTATGCGGATGGTACGGAAGCTCTCGAGAAGACGCAACGGCCCTGGTACGAGCCGGATTTCAAAAGAAGTCACAAAAGGCGTTCTCCACGATCGTTATGGCGATTCGCTCCTCTCAGCTGTACCTCATCACCTCGTTGAGCAGCCAAAGGACGCCTGGGATGCCCTTCGCAATCATTTCGAGCGAGACACGCTGGCGAACAAACTCATGCTGAAGAAACAGTACTCCGTATGGAGATGACAGAGGGCACGTCCGTGGAAGCTCATTTGAAGAGTATGAAAGAGCTTAGCCGATAAACTTGCTGCGGCGATCGTTGCCCCGATCTCTGAGGAAGACCAAGTCGTAACACTGCTGGGAGTGTTCCACACAGTTACTCCACTCTGGTGACAGCCCTTGAGGCACGCGTGGACGAGTGTCGCTGAGTTACGTTCAACAGGCTCTCATTCACGAGAGGCGGAAGAGAGCGTAGGTCTAGGAAACTTACCAGTTGGTGGAGGGGAGAGTGGACGACAGCAATCAGCAACTGGTTGGAAGGCAGGGGAAAGGAAGGAGGTTGCGATGCTAGGGTTGTGGTGGTGAAGGACACTTTCGACGAGACTGCCCCAAAAGAAGAGAGTCCAGCAACCCTCATACTGCCAAACCAGTACAGAAGAAAGCCACTCACACTCCGAGC
>CASHTH010002785.1:0-15174 GCA_030341885.1 Geodia barretti | reverse complement strand
TTACTGCAGCCCCAATAATCAGTTACATCACACCTATAACTACTTACGAGAGGATGTAACTCCCTAAAATTCCCCTCTGAACACTTCAATTATGTCAAATTTTGTGACAACCCTAGACGCTCATCCTCTCATTTCAAGCTAAGGCACTCCTTTTGTAAAAACCAGTCTGAGAGAAATTTTTACTTCAATCGTATTCCCCGCCTTTGGAATTCTCTACCATCATTTAACATTAATCTCCCTATTGCTACCGTCAAGTCTAGACTGCGAAACTTCTTTTGAGTCTAACCAGTTACAAGAGAAAGCTAACCAGTTACAGGTTAGCCTGTTTCTGTAACCAATTACAACTTGTTGTTCATATAGTCACCATGGCTGTAGTTCCACAAAGTACGTTGATTTCCTGGACAGTCAACAACTCAATATCAGATGCAGTATTACATAAATCAACAGCAAAAGAAAAATGTACATACATCAACACACCTCCACCATGACGATCTCTGTCACGCCAAAAAATCTGATAATATGGCATCACAAGTTCATTGTCAGATATATCTTTTGATAGCCATGTTTCAACAATGCAAATCATATCTGGAGTTTCTGTTTGAGCTATAGCTCTCAATTCCCTACCTACATGTCTGGTTACGTCAGGTTTCAGTGTCAGTTAGCTACCAGGTCGCTAAAACTAGTTACGGGAGGGCTATGTTACTGCAAGCCTCTACTCAGGTATCAGTTAGCTAAAACTAGTTACGGGAGGGCTATTACTGCAGCCCGTTAACCAGTTAGCAGTTAGCTAAAGCTAGTTACAGAGAGGGCTATAACCAGTTACGGAAGCTCTTTAACCAGTAAGCAGTTAGTTCTAACTAGTTACGGGAGGGCTATAACCAGTTAGTGTAGGCCTATAACCAGTTATCAGTTAGCTAAAACTAGTTACGGGAGGGCTTTAACCAGTTACTGCAGGGCTATTACTGCAGCCCGTTAACCAGTTAGCAGTTAGCTAAGCGAAGGTTCGGTACAGTCGAACCATTCCGAACTCATGTGAATGAACTCTACACACCTTGCACTCTATGCAATGATGTAGTTCAAGAAGGTCGAGGAGGTTCGCTGAGGTTCGATTCACTTTAACTACCCCGAACAAGTGCATAAGCATCCTGCACAAATTGCTTCCCCTCTAAAGATGTAGTTAGAGAAGGTTCGGTACAGTCGAACAACCCCAAACTCATTGTGAAAGAACTTTACACAACTTGCTCTCTCTGCAATGATGTAGTTCAAGAAGGTTCGAGGAGGTTCTGTGCACTTGAACTACCCCGAACCAGTGTATAAGCATCCTGCACAAATTGCTTCCCCTCTATGGTTTGGGAGCTGCAGGCCACCAGAAAACTCTCCCCCACTGTCAGAGCCACCTGCACGGTGTGTGAACCCTCATGGTTTGGGAGCTGCAGGCACCAGAAACTCTCCCCCACTGTCAGAGCCACCTGCACGGTGTGTGAAGTGGAACTTATTTATATTCTGCACCCTCAATAGGCTTTTGCAAAAGAAAATGTACAAACTATTGCAGAGAGCACGTCACACAGTGGCCAATCTTGCGCCGCGCGCGCGTCGCGGACTCTCTCCAAGACACATGCGCATACGTCGTCTGTGAAGGTGGAGTACTCACGCTCGTGGAAAGGTGAACTTGTTTGTCCTCTCGCTGCCTGGTGTTGCGGGACGATCTGTATCTGGAGAACTTGTAGAGGATGAAAACAAAATTGTGCGGCAGACATTCGTTCTACTGTGCCAAAAGGTTACATACAAATGGCTCAGCAGAAAGTTGGAAGTTCCAACAGATGCTGCCAAAAAGTGAGCTCCCTCTGTTCACTCTTTGCTTTATCCACCAAACCCTGTCTGTATAGAATGTTATATGCATATGTGGCAGAGAGAGGTCCATCGTCAGGTATTACAGCAACTTATGTAATCACTGGACTCAAAAACACAGATCATGGGGAGAAGGTAGGCAGCCACTGAGCTGTGTCTATCATTAACCCTCGGTGTGCATGCGCAGCGAGGGTTACGGTACTTGGTCTGTCTGTCTGTCTGTCTGTCACCCGCTAATCTGGCACTACAGGCTTCGAGGCTGCATATGGGCGACACCAACGGCTTCAGAGTTGTGAGATCTTTGATTTAAATTGGGCGTTTTTTCCTGAAACGACTGCGTTCGAGAGCTCTATGCCATGAAAACCAAGCGAAAAAGCCGATGCCAACCGTGCTATCGATAGCGCACGCATCCTTGCTGAAAAGTTCACGCGGGTTAGTCGGAGCATGCGCATAAATAAACGCGAGATACAGCCGAAAAAATCATTTCAACCGACCTGTAATGACCTGTACCTGGAGTACGCCGTTTTAGTTTGTTCCTCCCCGACAGTTAGAGTTTTATATCCTAATGGATAGCAACCTGACCAAGCGCAATGTCAAGTGAGACAGGTAGTGTACAAATGCGGCTATTAGTCAATGGTTTGTGCAACCATAATTTTTATCCGAACCTGTGTGTACCCTCACCCCCAATATCTTTATATCGTTAGTGCATATAGCACTTTGAGATACCGTAATTATGATACGTGGGAAAAAGCGGCTCAATCGACTCAGCGCTTCAACCGCACGTCCGGCGAGGTTTGTATTCGTGCCTCGTTTGACTTTGCGCATGCTCAGTAAGCGCCGCAGCTCCTAATCTTTCAGTAGGCCTAACGTTCTAGTAACCTTTTTCAGCAGCGCCCACAGCAGTTACAGAAGAGCCATTACTCCCATACTAGTATTCTACTGCTGATTCTACTGCTCATTCTACTGCTCATTCTACTGCTCATTCTTCTGCCATTCTACTGCTCATTCTACTGCTCATTCTACTGCTCATTCTACTGCTGCTCATTCTACCACTCATTCTACTGCTCCTTCTACTGCTCCTTAGGTAGAATGGTAGTAGAATAATGAGCAGTATATTGAACAGTAGTTTCACATTCTAC
The DNA here is from genome assembly GCA_030341885.1 of Geodia barretti. NCBI lineage: Eukaryota > Metazoa > Porifera > Demospongiae > Tetractinellida > Geodiidae > Geodia > Geodia barretti. Next base: position 12,187 of record CASHTH010002785.1, on the reverse strand, counting down.
TGCTCATTCTACTGGCATTCTACTAAGGAGCAGTAGAAATGAGCAGAAGAATGAGGAATAGAATGGCAGTAGAATGGCAGTAGAAGGAGAAGTAGAATGATCAGTAGAATGAGCTGTAGAATGAGCAGTAGAATGAGCAGTAGAATGAGCAATTGAGCAGTAGAAAGAGGAGTAGAATGCTCATTATACTGCTCCCATTCTACTGCTCATTTTACTGCCATTCTACTGCTCATTCTACTGCTGATTCTACTGCTCATTCTACAGCTCATTCTACTGCTCCTTCTACTGCTCCTTCTACTGCCATTCTACTCCTCATTCTTCTGCTCATTTCTACTGCTCCTTAGTAGAATGCCAGTAGAATGAGCTGTAGAATGAGCAGTAGAATGGCAGTAAAACGAGCAGTAGAATGTGAAACTACATGTTTATGCACTAGTTCGGGGTGGTTCAAGCACATCGAACCTCATCGAATCTTCTCGAACCACATCATTACAGAGATAGCAAGGTGTGTAGAGTTTTGTCACATGAGTTCGGGGTGGTTCGACTGTACCAAACCTTCTCTGTCTACATCGTTACAGGGAAAACTAGGAGTGCAGGGTGCTTATGCACTAGTTCGGGGTGGTTCAAGCACATCGAACCTCTTCGAACCTTCTCGAACCACATCATTACAGAGATAGCAAAGTGTGTAGAGTTTTGTCACATGAGTTCGGGGTGGTTCGACTGTACCGAACCTTCTCTATCCACATTGTTACTGGGGAAACAAGGTGTGCTTATGCACAAGTTTGGGATGGTTCAAGCACATCGAACCTCATCGAACCTTCTCAAACCACATCATTACAGAGATAGCAAAGTGTGTAGAGTTTTGTCACATGAGTTCGGGGTGGTTCGACTGTACCGAACCTTCTCTGTCTACATCGTTACAGGGAAAACGAGGAGTGCAGGGTGCTTATGCACTAGTTGGGGGTGGTTGAAGCACATCGAACCTCTTCGAACCTTCTCGAACCACATCATTACAGAGATAGCAAAGTGTGTAGAGTTTTGTCGAACCTTCTCGAACCACACCCTCACAGAGATAGCAAGGTATATGGTATAGAGGCTAGTGCACTGGGACAATGGTCCTAGTGCACTGAATTTCACTTGGACCATGAGAGTGCACTAGATGCAAATGATAGTGCACTTGATCCTCAAAAAAAATAAACAGTTAGGTATATACGCAAACGTGTTAGCACTGCTAAGGGGTCTGGGAACGAAATTTTACGATATACCAACCCGAACTCGTGTAAAAGAACTCTCGTTCGTTTGGCCGGACCGTTCGATTCGTCCGCCGGACCTTTTTTGTTCCGCCGGACCGCTTGCCTGGTCCACCGGACCGTTGGTTCCGTCCGCCGGACCTTATTTTGCACTGCCGGACCGTTTGTTTGGTCCGCCGGACCTTCTGTTCGGTCCGCCGGACCGCTTGCCTGGTCCACTGGACCATTCCTTTGGTCCGCCGGACCTTCTGTTCGGTGCGCCAGACCATTCCTTTGGGTTGCCCTAACTTGTTCTAGCTGAAAAATAACTGGTTATAGCTTACAAATAACTGGTTATAGATAGAGATAACTGGTTATAGGGCTGCAGTAACTGGTTATAGTCCTTCCGTAACTAGATATAGCTGACAAATAACTGGTTATAGGGCTGCAGTAACTGGTTATAGTCCTTCCGTAACTAGTTATAGCTGGCAAATAACTGGTTATAGGGCTGCAGTAACTGGTTATAGTCCTTCCGTAACTAGTTATAGCTGACAAATAACTGGTTAAGGCTAAGAGATGTAGTAACTTGTTCTAGCCCTCCCTTAACTAGTTATAACTTGTTATAGGCTTAGAGTAACTGGTTACATCCCTCTCGTAAGTAGTTATAGGTGTGATGTAACTGATTATTGGGGCTGCAGTAACTGGTTATAGTCCTTTTGTAACTTGTTATAGTTAAGAGATGCCAGGTTGTAGGGCTGTAGTAACTTGTTCTACCCCTTCCTTAACTAGTTATAGCTGACAAATAACTGGTTATAGCTAAGAGATAACTGGTTGTAGGACTGTAGTATCTTGTTCTAGCCCTCCCTTAACTAGTTATAGCTGACAAATACTGGTTATAGCTAAGAGATAACTGGTTATAGGGCTGCAGTAACTGGTTATAGTCCTTCCGTAACTAGTTATAGCTGAAAAATAACTGATTATAGCTGAAAAATAACTGGTTATAGCTAAGAGATAACTGGTTATATGGCTGCAGTAACTGGTTATAGTCCTTCATAACTAGATATAGCTGACAAATAACTGGTTACTGCAGCCAGTTATCTCTTAGCTATAACCAGTTATTTGTCAGCTATAACTAGTTACGGTAGGACTATAAGCAGTTATTGCAGCCCTATAACCAGTTATTTGTCAGCTATAACTAGTTACGGAAGGACTATAACCAGTTACTGCAGCCCTATAACCAGTTATCTCTTAGCTATAACCAGTTGTTTGTCAGCTATAACCAGTTATTTGTCAGCTATAACTAGTTACGGAAGGACTATAACCAGTTACTGCAGCCCTATAACCAGTTATCTCTTAGCTATAAACCAGTTTATTTGTCAGCTATAACCAGTAATTTGTCAGCTATAACTAGTTACGGAAGGACTATAACCAGTTACTGCAGCCCTATAACCAGTTATTTGTCAGCTATAACTAGTTACGGAAGGACTATAACCAGTTACTGCAGCCCTATAACCAGTTATCTCTTAGCTATAACCAGTTGTTTGTCAGCTATAACCAGTTATTTGTCAGCTATAACTAGTTACGGAAGGACTATAACCAGTTACTGCAGCCCTATAACCAGTTATCTCTTAGCTATAACCAGTTATTTGTCAGCTATAACCAGTAATTTGTCAGCTATAACTAGTTACGGAAGGACTATAACCAGTTACTGCAGCCCTATAACCAGTTATTTGTCAGCTATAACTAGTTACGGAAGGACTATAACCAGTTACTGCAGCTCTATAATTGATTATTGTTGTATATCACTTCAAAATGTCCACGCGGCAATGATTGTGGTTTTTTAAAGCCCTGCTGTACTGCAGCCTCTGCTACCTCATGTCTAAAATCTGCTCTTACACTGCAGGAATAGAGTAATAGTCTACACTAATCTATGTAAGGGCTAGGCTGGGGTCATGAACCAGCCCCTACCTTCGCATGCGACAGGCATGTAAAGGCGCGGCCGCACTTTTCAGAAGCTGGGGTGAATTACTCTATTGGACTTACCTAGTCCCATATTTACAATGAGATGTAGCATAGCAGTCAAAACGGTAAATGTGAAGCACAACATTGTCTCTTCCGGGGCTCAGGTGAACGCGAATAGACTTTAGTTACACGAGTGGTCAGTCTCAAACCTAGCCATAGCCTTGCATTGTGGCCCACCTCTGGCCATCACTACAGCATATCCAGCAACTTCCGTGGCTCAGGTGAATGCGAATAGACTTTAGTTACACGAGTGGTCAGTTTCAAACCTAGCCATAGCCCATATTCCCATAGCCAGCATCTAGCTTCTCTGAAATATGCATTCAGTAGTCATTGGAAAGTCGTTATGCGACACTACACTTGATCCCCCCTGCTTGAATCACCTTGAAATCACTGAGAGAGCCTGGTCCATTGGTCTGTTCTCTCTGTACAGTCCTGAGCAACAGACATGAGAATGTAAATCTTTATCACCCTTGTAGGCCAGTCATCTTCGAGTGCCTCGCAACCATTTCATTTTACCGGACAACACCCTCTGGTTACAACGGTGATCGGTGGTGAATACGTGTCCTGGGATGATTTGAATCTGACGAACTTGAAAAAGCTAACCACCACCTATGATCTTGATGACCTGTTTTGCCATGTGTCTTATCGACCCACAGCCAGTAGGCGGAGAAGGATAGAAACTTCTCAAAATGTAGGTGACAGTTGTGATGCTATTGCATGGATCCAGAGCTTGATTCCGGACAGGAACATGTTCACGTTCACAGCAGATATAACTGTTTCTGCATTCAAGCAGTACCTGATACCTTTCTTATTCTCTATTGACAACCGGCCAGATGGAGTTGTCCTAAAGAAGTTCAACACAGTCACATTGCCCCTCTTCATTCTGGAGGTACACTCCAGTCCTTATCAAAATTCTGTGTCTCAAACAGCCGCGGATCTGCAGCAATTTCGCCTATTGCGTTGTTTTAACCACAACTACAACACGAAGCTCTCGAGGCGACGCTGGGTATCAGCGAGGTGCGGACGCTCGAGGCCGCCATTCGCCGCGTCAAAGAGCTGCTGCAAGAGGCAGCTGACCTTGAAGACTCAGAACTAGAGTATATTGGTGATTAATTAACTAGGTATTCTTTTAAAAGTTCCATGTTCAATCCTGTTCTCAGTTTTAAAGCAGCCAAACACAAGTGCATGAAATGTCCACCAACTAACTTCACCACGTCAGTTACGTTCACGGATGTCTGCGGACACATGCATGTCAAGTAGGATACATATAAGTACCACCTGTAATGGCCCACGATGTATTGGCTACCCAAGCTGCTTAAAAGAATATTGTGCTGGTATATACAGAAATACGGGAGTTAACTGTTTTTGGGTTATTAATAATGCACAGTTAGTCTTACAATCAATGCATACACCGTAAGTATACTTGGTTGACTAGGATATTGCATTCTCTATGAATTCTCTCTACTAACACTAGTCATAAAATGTTTTAGCCAAAAAAGTTTTCTGACTAGTGTTAGTAGATAGAGTTATGTTATAGTCCTTCCGTAACTAGTTATAGCTAAGAGATAACAGGTTGTAGGACTGTAGTAACTTGTTCTAGCCCTCCCTTAACTAGTTATAGTTGACAAATAACTGGTTATAGCTAAGAGATAACTGGTTGTAGGACTGTAGTAACTTGTTCTAGCCCTCCCTTAACTAGTTATAGCTAAAAAAACTCGTTATATGGCTGCAGCAAAGCAACTGGTTATAGTCCTTCCGTAACTAGTCATAGCTAAGAGATAACAGGTTGTAGGGCCGTAGTAACTGGTTATAGCTGACAAATAACTGGTTATAGCTAAGAGATAACAGGTTGTAGGACTGTAGTATGAATGTAAAATGAGGACACTCTAATGAACAGTAGGGGAAAGAGCACCACATGAATGTAAAATGAGGACCCTCTGACAAACAGTAGGGGAAAGAGCACCGCATGAATGTAAAATGAGGACCCTCTGACAAACAGTAGGGGAAAGAGCACCACATGAATAGAAAATGAGGAACACACTTGTTGTAGTTGTGGTAATCCTAAAAGTTCGATGTGCTTGAAGGTTCGAGAAGGTGCGAGAAGGTTCGGTCCAGTCGAACCTCCCCGAACTCGTGTGAAAGAAGTATATACCTTGCTATCTCTGTGAGGATGTAGTTCGAGTTGTAGGACTGTAGTATCTTGTTCTAGCCCTCCCATAACTAGTTATAGCTGACAAATAACTGGTTATAGGGCTGCAGTAACTGGTTATAGTCCAGCCAGCATACCCGACACGCTTCCTATGCACTTCACCATCATCTGAAAACAACGTATCAGCTATAACAAGTTACTGCAGTCCTACAACCAGTTATCTCTTAGCTATAATCAGTTATTTGTCAGCTATAACTAGTTAAGGAAGGGCTAGAACCAGTTACTACAGCCCTACAACCCTGTTATCTCTTAGCTATAACTAGTTACAGTTACGGAAGGATTATAACCAGTTACTGCAGCCATTTAACCAGTTATTGGACAGCTATAACTAGTTACGGAAGGACTATAACTAGTTACTGCAGCCTTATAACCAGTTATTTGTCAGCTATAACTAGTTAAGGGAGGGCTGGAACAAGTTACTACAGTCCTACAACCAGTTATCTCTTAGCTATAACTAGTTACGGAAGGACTATAACTAGTTAAGGAAGGGCTAGAACAAGTTACTGGTTACATCCTCCCTTCTTCTCTCTCCCTTTCACTCACCTAAGGAGCTGGCTTAGTTCAACAGGTAATGTCGGTTGAACAACACACGTCGTGGCTCTCTCTCTCCCGCTTGCTGTCCCTCCCTCCCTCGTACCTTTGTGTCTTTTGTTTATGTGCTTTATCGTATCCAAGACCACTCTCAGCTAATCTTTGCCGTGACTGGTATCATCAATTTAAATATATATGATCCATTACTTTTTTAATTATAAATTCAAGTATGTAGCTAAAAATAGTTCTAAAAATAGTAGTGTGGTATTTGTATTTATACGAAATAAAAATTACAAGTAATAATACTAAAATTATCAGCAGCTTTTCTATAGTTATAGCTGACAAATAACTGGTTAGTTATAGCTAAGAGATACCTAGTTATAGCTGACAAAGAACTGGTTATAGCTAAGAGATAACTGGTTGTAGGACTGTAGTAACTTGTTCTAGCCCTCCCTTAACTAGTTATAGCTGACAAATAACTGGTTATAGGGCTGCAGTAACTGGTTATAGTCTTTCTGTAAATAGTTATAGCTAAGAGATAACAGGTTGTAGGGCTGTAGTAACCGGTTCTAGCCCTTCATTAACTAGTTATAGCTGACAAATAACTGGTTATAGCTAAGAGATAACACTGGTTGTAGGACTGTAGTAACTTGTTCTAGTCCCCCCTTAACTAGTTATAGCTGACATAGTTATAGTACGTGTGCTGGTTATAGTCCTTTCGTAACTAGTTATAGCTGTCCAATAACTGATTAAATGGCTGCAGTAACTGGTTATAGGGCTGCAGTAACTGGTTATAGTCCTTCCACTAGTTATAGCTGACAAATAACTGGTTATAGCTAAGAGGACTGTAGTAACTTGTTATAGCCCTCCCTTAACTAGTTAATAGTGACAATAACTGGTTTAGCTAGAGATAACGTTATTGTCAGCTATATCTAGTTATGAAGGACTATAACCAGTTACTGCAGCCATATAACCAGTTATCTCTAGCTATAACCAGTTATTTTTCAGCTATAATCAGTTATTTTTCAGCTATAACTAGTTACGGAAGGACTATAACCAGTTACTGCAGCCCTATACCAGTTATCTCTTACGCTATAACCAGTATTTGTCAGCTATAACTAGTTAAGGGAGGGCTAGAACAAGATACTACAGTCCTACAACCAGATATCTCTTAGCTATAACCAGTTATTTGTCAGCTATAACTAGTTAAGGAAGGGCTAGAACAAGTTACTACAGCCCTACAACCTGGCATCTCTTAACTATAACAAGTTACAAAAGGACTATAACCAGTTACTGCAGCCCCAATAATCAGTACATCACACCTATAACTACTTACGAGAGGGATGTAACCAGTTACTCTAAGCCTATAACAAGTTATAACTAGTTAAGGAGGGCTAGAACAAGTTACTACATCTCTTAGCCTTAACCAGTTATTTGTCAGCTATAACTAGTTACGGAAGGACTATAACCAGTTACTGCAGCCCTATAACCAGTTATTTGCCAGCTATAACTAGTTACGGAAGGACTATAACCAGTTACTGCAGCCCTATAACCAGTTATTTGTCAGCTATATCTAGTTACGGAAGGACTATAACCAGTTACTGCAGCCCTATAACCAGTTATCTCTATCTATAACCAGTTATTTGTAAGCTATAACCAGTTATTTTTCAGCTAGAACAAGTTAGGGCAACCCAAAGGAATGGTCTGGCGCACCGAACAGAAGGTCCGGCGGACCAAAGGAATGGTCCAGTGGACCAGGCAAGCGGTCCGGCGGACCGAACAGAAGGTCCGGCGGACCAAACAAACGGTCCGGCAGTGCAAAATAAGGTCCGGCGGACGGAACCAACGGTCCGGTGGACCAGGCAAGCGGTCCGGCGGAACAAAAAAGGTCCGGCGGACGAATCGAACGGTCCGGCCAAACGAACGAGAGTTCTTTTACACGAGTTCGGGTTGGTATATCGTAAAATTTCGTTCCCAGACCCCTTAGCAGTGCTAACACGTTTGCGTATATACCTAACTGTTTATTTTTTTTGAGGATCAAGTGCACTATCATTTGCATCTAGTGCACTCTCATGGTCCAAGTGAAATTCAGTGCACTAGGACCATTGTCCCAGTGCACTAGCCTCTATACCATATACCTTGCTATCTCTGTGAGGGTGTGGTTCGAGAAGGTTCGACAAAACTCTACACACTTTGCTATCTCTGTAATGATGTGGTTCGAGAAGGTTCGAAGAGGTTCGATGTGCTTCAACCACCCCCAACTAGTGCATAAGCACCCTGCACTCCTCGTTTTCCCTGTAACGATGTAGACAGAGAAGGTTCGGTACAGTCGAACCACCCCGAACTCATGTGACAAACTCTACCACACTTGCTATCTCTGTAATGATGTGGTTTGAGAAGGTTCGATGAGGTTCGATGTGCTTGAACCATCCCAAACTTGTGCATAAGCACACCTTGTTTCCCCAGTAACATGTGGATAGAGAAGGTTCGGTACAGTCGAACCACCCCGAACTCATGTGACAAAACTCTACACACTTTGCTATCTCTGTAATGATGTGGTTCGAGAAGGTTCGAAGAGGTTCGATGTGCTTGAACCACCCCGAACTAGTGCATAAGCACCCTGCACTCTAGTTTTCCCTGTAACGATGTAGACAGAGAAGGGTTTGTACAGTCGAACCACCCCGAACTCATGTGACAAAACTCTACACACCTTGCTATCTCTGTAATGATGTGGTTCGAGAAGATTCGATGAGGTTCGATGTGCTTGAACCACCCCGAACTAGTGCATAAACATGTAGTTTCACATTCTACTGCTCGTTTTACTGCCATTCTACTGCTCATTCTACAGCTCATTCTACTGGCATTCTACTAAGGAGCAGTAGAAATGAGCAGAAGAATGAGGAGTAGAATGGCAGTAGAAGGAGCAGTAGAAGGAGCAGTAGAATGAGCTGTAGAATGAGCAGTAGAATCAGCAGTAGAATGAGCAGTAGAATGGCAGTAAAATGAGCAGTAGAATGGGAGCAGTATAATGAGCATTCTACTCCTCTTTCTACTGCTCAATTGCTCATTCTACTGCTCATTCTACTGCTCATTCTACAGCTCATTCTACTGATCATTCTACTTCTCCTTCTACTGCCATTCTACTGCCATTCTATTCCTCATTCTTCTGCTCATTTCTACTGCTCCTTAGTAGAATGCCAGTAGAATGAGCAGTAGAATGTGAAACTACTGTTCAATATACTGCTCATTATTCTACTACCATTCTACCTAAGGAGCAGTAGAAGGAGCAGTAGAATGAGTGGTAGAATGAGCAGCAGTAGAATGAGCAGTAGAATGAGCAGTAGAATGAGCAGTAGAATGGCAGAAGAATGAGCAGTAGAATGAGCAGTAGAATGAGCAGTAGAATCAGCAGTAGAATACTAGTATGGGAGTAATGGCTCTCTGTAACTGCTGTGGGCGCTGCTGAAAAAGGTTACTAGAACGTTAGGCCTACTGAAAGATTAGGAGCTGCGGCGCTTACTGAGCATGCGCAAAGTCAAACGAGGCACGAATACAAACCTCGCCGGACGTGCGGTTGAAGCGCTGAGTCGATTGAGCCGCTTTTTCCCACGTATCATAATTACGGTATCTCAAAGTGCTATATGCACTAACGATATAAAGATATTGGGGGTGAGGGTACACACAGGTTCGGATAAAAATTATGGTTGCACAAACCATTGACTAATAGCCGCATTTGTACACTACCTGTCTCACTTGACATTGCGCTTGGTCAGGTTGCTATCCATTAGGATATAAAACTCTAACTGTCGGGGAGGAACAAACTAAAACGGCGTACTCCAGGTACAGGTCATTACAGGTCGGTTGAAATGATTTTTTCGGCTGTATCTCGCGTTTATTTATGCGCATGCTCCGACTAACCCGCGTGAACTTTTCAGCAAGGATGCGTGCGCTATCGATAGCACGGTTGGCATCGGCTTTTTCGCTTGGTTTTCATGGCATAGAGCTCTCGAACGCAGTCGTTTCAGGAAAAAACGCCCAATTTAAATCAAAGATCTCACAACTCTGAAGCCGTTGGTGTCGCCCATATGCAGCCTCGAAGCCTGTAGTGCCAGATTAGCGGGTGACAGACAGACAGACAGACAGACCAAGTACCGTAACCCTCGCTGCGCATGCACACCGAGGGTTAATGATAGACACAGCTCAGTGGCTGCCTACCTTCTCCCCATGATCTGTGTTTTTGAGTCCAGTGATTACATAAGTTGCTGTAATACCTGACGATGGACCTCTCTCTGCCACATATGCATATAACATTCTATACAGACAGGGTTTGGTGGATAAAGCAAAGAGTGAACAGAGGGAGCTCACTTTTTGGCAGCATCTGTTGGAACTTCCAACTTTCTGCTGAGCCATTTGTATGTAACCTTTTGGCACAGTAGAACGAATGTCTGCCGCACAATTTTGTTTTCATCCTCTACAAGTTCTCCAGATACAGATCGTCCCGCAACACCAGGCAGCGAGAGGACAAACAAGTTCACCTTTCCACGAGCGTGAGTACTCCACCTTCACAGACGACGTATGCGCATGTGTCTTGGAGAGAGTCCGCGACGCGCGCGCGGCGCAAGATTGGCCACTGTGTGACGTGCTCTCTGCAATAGTTTGTACATTTTCTTTTGCAAAAGCCTATTGAGGGTGCAGAATATAAATAAGTTCCACTTCACACACCGTGCAGGTGGCTCTGACAGTGGGGGAGAGTTTCTGGTGCCTGCAGCTCCCAAACCATGAGGGTTCACACACCGTGCAGGTGGCTCTGACAGTGGGGGAGAGTTTCTGGTGCCTGCAGCTCCCAAACCATAGAGGGGAAGCAATTTGTGCAGGATGCTTATACACTGGTTCGGGGTAGTTCAAGTGCACAGAACCTCCTCGAACCTTCTTGAACTACATCATTGCAGAGAGAGCAAGTTGTGTAAAGTTCTTTCACAATGAGTTTGGGGTTGTTCGACTGTACCGAACCTTCTCTAACTACATCTTTAGAGGGGAAGCAATTTGTGCAGGATGCTTATGCACTTGTTCGGGGTAGTTAAAGTGAATCGAACCTCAGCGAACCTCCTCGAACCTTCTTGAACTACATCATTGCATAGAGTGCAAGGTGTGTAGAGTTCATTCACATGAGTTCGGAATGGTTCGACTGTACCGAACCTTCGCTTTAGCTAACTGCTAACTGGTTAACGGGCTGCAGTAATAGCCCTGCAGTAACTGGTTAAAGCCCTCCCGTAACTAGTTTTAGCTAACTGATAACTGGTTATAGGCCTACACTAACTGGTTATAGCCCTCCCGTAACTAGTTAGAACTAACTGCTTACTGGTTAAAGAGCTTCCGTAACTGGTTATAGCCCTCTCTGTAACTAGCTTTAGCTAACTGCTAACTGGTTAACGGGCTGCAGTAATAGCCCTCCCGTAACTAGTTTTAGCTAACTGATACCTGAGTAGAGGCTTGCAGTAACATAGCCCTCCCGTAACTAGTTTTAGCGACCTGGTAGCTAACTGACACTGAAACCTGACGTAACCAGACATGTAGGTAGGGAATTGAGAGCTATAGCTCAAACAGAAACTCCAGATATGATTTGCATTGTTGAAACATGGCTATCAAAAGATATATCTGACAATGAACTTGTGATGCCATATTATCAGATTTTTTGGCGTGACAGAGATCGTCATGGTGGAGGTGTGTTGATGTATGTACATTTTTCTTTTGCTGTTGATTTATGTAATACTGCATCTGATATTGAGTTGTTGACTGTCCAGGAAATCAACGTACTTTGTGGAACTACAGCCATGGTGACTATATGAACAACAAGTTGTAATTGGTTACAGAAACAGGCTAACCTGTAACTGGTTAGCTTTCTCTTGTAACTGGTTAGACTCAAAAGAAGTTTCGCAGTCTAGACTTGACGGTAGCAATAGGGAGATTAATGTTAAATGATGGTAGAGAATTCCAAAGGCGGGGAATACGATTGAAGTAAAAATTTCTCTCAGACTGGTTTTTACAAAAGGAGTGCCTTAGCTTGAAATGAGAGGATGAGCGTCTAGGGTTGTCACAAAATTTGACATAATTGAAGTGTTCAGAGGGGAATTTTAGGGAGTTACATCCCTCTCGTAAGTAGTTATAGGTGTGATGTAACTGATTATTGGGGCTGCAGTAA
>CASHTH010002784.1:0-92890 GCA_030341885.1 Geodia barretti | reverse complement strand
CCAGGGCTTCGTTTTGTGCATCACCTTCCGAACTGTACTTGACAAAATGGTTTACTCTTCGTCTATTTCCCTGTCGAATGATGTAGGGCGAATCGGAGGTTGAATCTTGTCGGGGCAAAGTTCGTCAAGAATCGTTCCAGGAGTCCAGCTGTCGCTCGACATCCCTTGAACATTCGCTGCTGTCGGTACACCGCACATTAGCACCCACCATCTGTATTGGCGATGCAGCACTCAGCAAGTTCATCTGCCAGGTCGTCACGTCCCGGTGACCGCTTGGGGTATAGTTTCCATCGAACTCAATTTCCTTGAATCCCCATGACGTCCCTCGCCTAACCGCATTTCGTTTGATTTCTTCGTCACTGGAAATTCACTCTCAATCTCCATTCGATCCAGATGACGTTCCCCACCGCAGTACAATGGCTAGTTCCGGTCCGCTTTTCCGGCTGTGTTTCTGTGCATCCCGCGTCACACTTGCCTATCAATCTAATTGTCCGTCGCTCTGCTCTGCCGCCATCTGCCTGGTTTAATCTCTCGTCAGTCGTGCAATATGTGTCCGCAGAGTGTTCGCTCGTCTTCGTCCCCTTGGCGCCTCTGCACCCACATAGCGAACCGGGAGGGGTCAGACTACTGGCTTGTGCTCTTGTAGTGTGGCTCTGTTTGCAAGAATTATGCTGCCGACAGAAACCTAGTGCACATCAGATACTCGCCAGCGTCGCACGCGCCGCGCGCAGCGTGCATAGTAGCAGTCATGTCGCGTGATTTCTCCCTCATCAGTGAGTTCTCGGTGGACGCGATCAATCATCACTCCGAGCTTGCGAGCATCTATAAAAAGTGTCTCACCGGTGTGTTCGCGAAAACGATTGTTTTTCTTGTTTCTTGCGATAAACCAGAGGCAAACTGGAATCTGTGTAGAATAGAAAAGTTGTCCGGGCAACGCCACCATGCAATCCACCAAGTCAGCTTCAATAATGTGCTTGCGAATTTCACCTTCGTTGGATTGGTTAGAACTCGAAACTCACGAACGTTTGCTAATACATCCATCCCCATTTGGTGCGTGCGATGTGATAGATAAAGTGCTGTACCCAAGCAAAGTTGGCGTTGCCGGGTGGCGGGACACCGTAAACCCAACGCCCATCTTCACGCAACCGTTCGCCACCCCAATCGCTACTGTTAAACGGCGGATTCGCGAGAATGTAGTCGGCTTTCAGGTCTGGATGCAGGTCGTGGTGAAAACTGTCGGCGTGTTCCATCCCAAGATTAGCATCAATACCACGAATCGCGAGGTTCATCAGTGCCAATTGCCGCGTCGTTGGGTTGGACTCCTGCCCATAGATAGAGATGTCATCGCGTCGTCCACCATGCAATTCAACAAACGCTTCGCTCTGGACAAACATACCGCCTGAGCCGCAGCACGGGTCGTAAACTCGTCCCTTATAGGGTGCGAGCATTTCAACAAGCAGCTGCACAATACAACGCGATAGAACTGACCGCCTCTTTTACCCTCAGCACTTGCGAATTGTGCGAGGAAATATTCATAGACCCTGCCTAATATATCCTTTGAGCGATGCTCTTTTTCACCTAAGCCGACTGTTCCGATGAGATCGACGAGTTCACCAAGTCGCTGCTTGTCAAGCATCGGACGTGCATAGTTTTTCGGGAGAACGCCTTTGAGCCGCGGGTTTTCCTGTTCAATTGCAAGCATTGCGTTATCAATCAGCGTCCCAATTTGCGGTTGCTTGGCATTTGCCTGCAAATAAGACCAGCGGGCTTCTTTCGGGACGTAGAAGACGTTTTCTGCCAGATATTCATCCCGGTCTTCAGCAAATTCAAAACGGGAGGTTTCCTCTTTGACGTAGTATTGACTTTGAGGATCGGCAAATTCTTCAAGCAGAAAATTATACCTTTCCCCAAAAGCGTCCGAGATATACTTGAGAAAGATTAACCCCAATACCACATGCTTGTATTCAGCGGCATCCATGTTGTTTCGGAGTTTATCGGCTGCTTTGTATAAGGTCGCTTCAAAGCCGAGCGTAGCACCGTTTTTATTTGAGTTTGTGTCTGATTTCTTTTTTGGCATAAATTTTTAGAGAGTTCTGTCTAAATAACGTGAATCAGTAACCGGCGAGGTTAGGAATGCATACAGGATCGCATGAAGAGCCAAGTCGCGTGTGAAACCGTTTCACAAATCTTTGCGCGCTTAACGCCGCAAAACGTCGCGTACCGAAGTAGCGGGTGTTTCTTCCGACTTGTAGGTAAAATAATAGCACATTTGATGTGGAAATTCAACGATTTTATAGTAAAGCAACAATTAATTTTACCTATACACTAAAAGTGGTGAAGGTTAGGAAAACCTCGCCCAGCAGGAGACGCGACCGCTATGATAGGCATGTTATCTATTTTTGGGCTTACTCATAATAGGAACATAGGACTCACACAAAGAACAGCGCATCTGAGAAGACACAGCTTGCATAAGGCCCTGCCTATGGAAACCTGAAAAATTAGTTCGCTGAGGCACGCGGACGCTGGCGAACAGGGTCTGGGTGAGGACGCTATTGTTTTGTATTGTCTGATAGCGGCGGATGTATCGCGCGACTTAGCAGATTTCGCGATTTTCCGGTTCTCGCTAAGTGTCCAAACCGCCTTTCATAACGCGTTGGGTATTCACTGTTTGCCGTCCCTCTAACCAGCATCGGTTGTCTCGTTTCAAAATTGGGATTGTGTATGCATCATGAAAATACGTCTGTTACTTTCGCGCGTGCTAACCAACCTAACGATGATCCTTTGCTCAATTGTACCCTCTCGTTTGACAGCCATTCAACAACGCCACGTAGAGGGAGAATGGTGGCCAGTGTGAGCCCGCGTTGATAGACCTGATAAGCAAGCGCGGTTGGGAGACGGACGTACTCCTGATACTGTAACCGCAGACGAGTTTACCCAGCGAGGTAAACAGAAAACCGCTTCAACCATTTTCACATCGCTCCCGTAGAGTTCACCTATCAGTGGTTTGTCAATCGATCAAGTATTTCAGTGTGCTCTGACGAATTGGCGAGGTCGTCAATATCCCTCGATCTTCTGCCAAATCGAAGAGTTGTCGGTAGTTCCCGTGGCGTAATAGATCAGCTTGAAGCGTCCATCATGAATCATCCGGGTTGCACTCCCGCCTTCGCCGCATTCACCGTACAACCACTCACGCTTTGGTCACCTACCATAGGTAGTCCTATCGACGGTATCATGGATTCAACTGTCCCGCAAGATGAGGACGTGTCGGCACTTACATCCTGCATCGCGAGAGTCGGTCATCCCTAACTACATCCGATGTCCCGCGCAGTAATCAAACAATACGCCGCTGTGGTACCGACAGAGCATAGCACGTTAGCGGAGTCTGCATAGTAGATAGCGTTGCGCCCTCGCCCACATGCGATGATTATCCCAAGAGCATATCGTCGCCGGGTCGGATGTGAAAAGCAAGATGGTGTTGTTCAACATGCCTTCTTCCCGTAAAGTACCGATAACGACACGCAGCTGATGGTCAATGTGCGTGCAGAGGGCATAAAACGCTTGACGCGCCGAACGAATCTGGTCCTCTGTAAAGTTTTCGTCCTGTTTCTGTCGACCTTTTATGGGTAAAGGCAGCTGTTCCGTCTGCTTTGCCCACATCCCCCACAATAGGGCATGTCTACGTCAATATTGCTATACATGTCCAGTATGCACTGAGGGGTGCACAAGGGGGATGCGGATGGCAATAGGAGAGATACCAAAACCCGGGACGGGTTGGGTCCCGGCGTTTAATCATCCGGACCATCTGTTGCGTGCTCCAATTGGTAACGTGGCAGTCTTCGGGGAGATGCCAAGGTCTGTTGAGATAATCGTTGTTACACATACCGTGCGCGAATTGCTGACCGGCATAGCCTCTATCGCCGAGGAAGAGTTCATAATCATCAATCACGCCGTATTGTGTTCTACCTTCCTCACCCAATAGCACATCGTCGAATCCGATGCGGTTACGTTGCGGATAGACATGCAGCTTGCCGACAGCGTAAGCCTGATATCCTGCATCACGAAAGGTTTGTGCAACCGTCGGGATCCATTTAGCCCTTGCTGGTCGTCAAAAACCCGATCTTTGTGGGTGCGCGGTGTTGTCCCGGTCATCAATGTCTTTCGTGCTGGAACGCAAACCGGGCATTCGCTGTATCCGCTGTGTGAACGTGGACCGCGCGAGCGAGCGCGTCAAGCGTTGGGTTTGAGTAGCGGGATCCCACTAAACACTATAACCGGTTGGGGCCAATGATCTGTCCGCAATCAAAGCACATGCGGTTTGTCAGACATTACTTTATTTCCAATCGACTAGCCCTGTAAGCCCGCCTAACGGACAAGGCGGGTTTAAGAGAAAGTCCTCATAACAAGAATCGACATCCGATCTTGTTTCAGATAAAAGACCTTTACCCCTCATATCGTGCGAAGTAAAAAGTCTTGAGCGGTTCACTTGTGTCATTGATAAGGGTATGCCCAGGGTTTGATGAAGCTACAGAGACAGCATCACCCGGCATCTGTCGATAAACATTTCTGCTGACAACGTGGATACCGTTGCCTTCAAGCATATACCAGACCTCATCCATATCTGGACCGTGGCCGTGTGTATCAGGTGTTTGCATCGCTTCAATCCGCACCATTAGGACTGAATGCAGCACCACCAAACCGTCGTTTTGCCCGAAAATCGGATGCACGAGATGCGTCCAATGCCCTTGTCCTAAAGGGTTTTCGCGGTAGTTTCGGATGAGTGCATCCTTACGTGGTGCCTCCACGCCATCCGGGATAACCTCTTCCAACATCAGAAATTCGAGCGGTGCATTCTCTGGATTATTCAAGACGTGTGTGAGTCCGGGCGGGACTAGGATCGCATCCCCCTCCACAACCTGTTGTTTCACATCTCCCGCCTCAAATATACCGGTGCCATCAACAACATAAAAAATAAGCTGCCGATCATCCAATGCTGTCGGAACTGAAGCTATTCTCGGTTCAAGATAACATCGCGAGAAACTATCAACATATTTTAGGATTGCACCCTCTTTATCTGCAACGTCCGCTGTGCTTTTGCTAAAGATCTCGCGTTTAATGATGTTGCCGTGTGTTAGACTCGAAGGGCTTTGTAACCAATGCCGCATATACATTGCGAAGTACCTCCAATGTGTGTCAATTGCGTGGACAACGCTCACCAAATTCCAATCACATCATCTTATCAAAAGATGCGACAATTGACAAGAAAAAAGTTGGCGCAATTTTTGCGCAAAGGCGCAAAAGAAACTCAAGGTTTTAGCCTTTGAGGTATGTCAGACAGACATAACAGTTGTGTTTGTCAGATAGGGGGATTGGAACTGGGTCATGTCGCCTGCAGTGCACCCGGGAACGGGGAAAAGACGCACCGATAAAGGCTTCGTGAGCTGCGTAGAGAGGGCAGCAACATCCGTTAGAATAGATGCGATCTGAGAGGTCGAAACATCGCCAGGTATAGGAATTGTATCCAAGCCGGTGCCGCAGACAGCAGAATAGAGCAAGAGACTGTCGAGGTAAAATAGCCTGCTTCACTGCGTTTTCCCAGTCCCACATCTTCAAGGACAGGGAGCATTAATCCCGAATAGCCACATAATGGTAGGGAGAGTGCTCGGAGTGTCCGTGTCACACCTGCGGCGACCGCTAAGGTGCCGCGCTCGCCAAAACGACCGGGCAGTTGTTGCTCCATAGCGTAAGCGATGCTTTCATCGCCCATCGGTGCGGGTGACACATCTATGCCGACGAACTTTATGCCCCCACTGCCTGGCAAATGTTGTGCGAAGCGCGACAATCCTCTGCCCTTCCGTTTCCATGACAGTTTTCAGGTTTTGCAAGCCGATTTCTAAATCCGGGGCATCCGTGAAAGCATGTTGCACAAGGTCTGCCGCCTGCCATCCGATACCGAAGTTAGTCCTGGTGTCGTGCCAAAATGCAGCTGGGAAGAAGGGTGTATTTGGTGGGCAGTTCATTAATGCTGCAAAGCGGAGGTTTCCGTAGCCAGCATCGGTCTGGTGTGCTATTTGCTGAATGACGTTTGCAGTGCTTTCAGTGATATCCGATGCTACATGCCCAGATTGTGTCGTAACGGTGACGGTGGCAAAAAGCATTTCGCTCTGGGCAATCACATCGGCGACACGCGACAGATGCGTTTGGGTGCATCGTTTCTCGGGCAGGATTGTACCCAAGTTAAGGAAATCAATTCCCAATGCCTGTGCATCGGACTCTAACCTAAGGATTGTATCTACATCCCGCACCTCATCCCAGATTTGACAGCTGACACGTGTTGTTTGTACGTCGTAACCGTTCGCTTCAAAACAAGTTTGGCAGGCAGCGTTAAATTTTGCAGCACGTTGAAGTTGGTATGGGGAAAAAGGGAGTGGAATGCCTGTGGTAATTGTCCGAATTTTCATATTACTCGTATTCTCTTATCAAGCAGAATCTTCTCCATAAAGCCCGATGTGTCGATAACGTTCATACCTTTGTTGGACGAGTTGTTGAGGCGTCATCTGCATCAATTCGGTGAGGTGTTTACGTATTGCGCGTCTGACATTGCGTGCAGCGGCTTCAGGAGCTCTGTGTGCGCCGCCGCCCAGGGGTTCACGGATCATCTGGTCGATGATATCTAACTTGATCAGATCCGGGGCGGTCGGTTTATAGCCTTCGGTTGCCTCTGGTGCATGTTCGCCTTTGTCCTTCCACACAATACCGCTACAGGCTTCAGGTGGTGCGACACAATAGATGGCGTACTCCATCATCAATACGCGGTTTCCGACTGCAATTGCCAACGCACCACCGCTCCCACCTTCACCAATAATAACGACGAGAATTGGCACACGCAGTGATATCATCTCAGCAAGATTCTCGGCGATCACCATTGCTTGTCCGTATTCTTCGGAACGAAGATCGAAGTGCGCGCCTGGTGTATCGACAAAACAGAGTAAGGGACGGTTGAACTTATTAGCCAACTGCATTAATCGTCTTGCCTTGCGATAGCCCTCTGGGTGTGTGTACCCGAAATTCATCTCCTGTCGCTCTTCAAGGTTTGTCCCTTTCTGCTGTGCGAGATAGACGACGGGTTGTTCATCAAACCATGCCAAACCGCCAATGAGTGCGCGGTCGTCGCCGTATAACTTATCGCTGTGAAGTTCGGTGGGTTCATCAAGGAGCGCGTTGATATAGAAGGGAGCTTGCGGACGTTGTGCATGGCGCGCTAATTTCACTTTATCCCAGCGGCTTAGTTTTTGGAACGTCTGTTTTGTGAGCGAATCTGCATTTTGTTTTAGCGCATCAATCCCTTCTGTAAGGTCCAATTCCGGATGTGTTTCCGCGAAGATTTTCAGTTGCGCGAGGTGGCGTTCCAATTCAATGAGCGGTTTTTCAAATTCAAGTTCTGCTGCGTTCATATTTTGATTCCATTATATGGGCTCTCGACTATCGGCAGCCAGTAGTAGGTTGCCGAAAGTCAAGAGCCATTACCAGTGATATTAGCGTGATTCCCTTACTTCTCTATTAAGCCCAACCCAGAGGCAGGCAGCCATTCCCAATAGCACAATCGCGAAAGGGAAACCTGTTGCGAGGGAGGCCGCTTGTAAGGACTTTAACCCTCCGCCAAGTAGTAGTGCGATAGCGACTAAGCCTTCTGCGGTACACCAGAACACACGTTGTGGTATCGGTGCGTCAACTTTGCCGCCCGCCGCAATGATGTCAATAATCAGGGATCCGGAGTCCGACGAGGTAACGAAAAAGATGATTGTCAACGTCATACCGATACAGGAAAGCAACGTTGCCCACGGGAGTTCCTCAAACATTTTGAAGAGTGCGAGTTCGTAATTATATGTCTCAACTTTTTCGGTTACGCCCGTGTAACCCGCAGTGAGGAACTGGTGGATAGCAGTGCCACCAAAGGCACTAAACCAGATTAAACATAGCAACGTTGGTAGAAGCAGAACGAAGATGACAAACTCGCGAACCGTGCGTCCCTTGGAAATGCGAGCGATGAATGTGCCGATGAACGGTGCCCAAGCGATCCACCACGCCCAGTAGAACGTTGTCCAATCGTGAAAGAAGTCGGTGTCTCCGCGCCCGATCCAGTTGCTGAGCGGCACAATCTTCATGACATAAGTGGTAAGTCCAGAGAAGAGACTGCGGAAAATGTAGAGTGTCGGCCCGAGGACGATAACAGCCAATAGCAAAACAAAGGCGAGAATCATGTTGAATTGGCTGAGACGTTTGATCCCGACGTTAATCCCTGTCATCACCGAAGCCATCGCGATGGCGGTAATCCCTACAATAAGGAGGACCATGGTGAGACCGTTCGCCGGAATCCCAAACAGATAGTCAAGGCCGGAGGTTACCTGTCGGACCCCCAAACCGAGCGAGGTTGCGAGTCCAAAAATTCCTGCGAATATGGCGAAGGTATCAATGATATGTCCGGGCCAGCCCCATATCCGGTCGCCGAATATAGGATAGAAGGCAGATCGGATGAGGAGCGGCAAACCTCGATTGTAAGCGAAAAACGCGAGGGCAAGCCCACGACACCGTAGATTGCCCATCCTTGCAACCCCAGTGGAAGACCGTCGTCGCTATGAACCCAAGGAGCCGCCGTTGTGAACCTTGGGATCCCCAGCGTTCGGGAACATTTCCAGCGGTGTAGACAGTATCTGTGTCGTAAACCGTTTCTATCCCCCAGCGGCGAATAGCTACCACCCTGAAAATAGGTAACCGGCTCCGACACGCCAAAGAAGAGAAGCCCAATACCCACGCCTGCAGCAAAAAGCATGCAAGCCAAGTTAAGTAGGAATATTCAGGCTTCGCATCTGGGCCGCCGAGGCGCACTTGCCGAGCGGAGAAAATGCGACAAACAGGCAAAAAAGAGTGACGAGGTGTAGTAATCATGAAAAACCAGTCGAGGTTCGTGGTGAGCCAGACTCGGAGGTTTCCAAAAAGTTTCGTCGCGCGCCCTCTTGGAAGACAAGAGACCCATGATGAAGGCGATGATAGCGATACTGGAAATCACAAATACAGGCGTGAGGTAAATCTCTAAACCGAATAACTTCCTGTACTCCCTTTCTTCCATGTATTGTGGTTGTTTTCCTTCTTCGTGCATTTTCAAAATTCTCCTTTTAGAGTTAATTTGGCGGTTTTTTTAACCGCGCACGGAACGAAGTGCGCGCTTACAAAGCGTGCCTACGGTTGAAGGTCGCGTAGCCGATTAGAAATAATAGCCGAAGTTAAAGTTAAGTCGTAAATTCCATGCGTTATTTCCGTTAGCACCAAAGTCACCGGCACCATCATAGATATTACCGTAGCCTTCTCCTTCGCCATCACCAGTCTTGTTCCCAACAAAGAAGTTTCCATTGGAAAGTCCTACATCAGTATACACATAGAGTGCGCCTAAAACCGTCCAGCTTGCCCCGATTGTCACAAGAGTACTGGCGTTGTAGTCTTCCACCGTTTTCAGGATAGTGCTCCACTCCACATAAGGCATGACGCTATCAACCCATGAGATACCCGAGGCATCTATACCACCGTATCGCAGTGATAGCGCAGGTATTAATCCTTCGGATGCGATGGGCCAGGCGAAGTCGTAAGCCCCCATGGGGATTAAATCTCCGGTGCCCCAAGGGGTTTTGTCAGTGATGTTATGTGCGTAATAAGAGAATTGTGAAAAGAGCGTGAAATCCGCGAAGGAGTTCTTCATGTGTGCGGAAAGAGCATAGTGGTTACCACTATCATCGTTCGACATTTGTCCCCTTCAACAGTCCGTATTGCAGCGACACACCTAGATCCGCACTATTCTCAAGTGCATAGATTGCGCGGAGGTTAAATTGATGTTGCTCATCAAACCCGTTTTCACCGGCACCCCACTCAACATTCCCTTTGCATCGGCTTTTTCTTCCCACTTGACGACATCGTAGGCGTATCGAGAACTGTTAAGACTACCCCCTATTGTTTGGGGTTCACTCATGGGATAGTAAGCAGCATCAAGTGTCAGTTTATCAAGGGTATCACTCCATCTGATTCCCAAATCGGGATCATCTGAGAGCCCGACATAAAAATGCTGGTCAAAAAACCAACTCGTAGAAACGCCATAGGCGGTCGGTCCGAAGGGTACCGAACAATCCCAGCCTTAAGTGTGCCGGAATCACTGAGCTTATACCCTAACCACGCTGTGTGTATCATGCTGTACCCGTGGGTCCCTCCGTAATACCTGGGATACCACCGGTATCCAAGTCGACCAATGATGTTGTGATAGTCAATATCAGCATTGAGGCGGAAAATCTCAAGATCCACACCACCGATCTTTTCGCCTCGTCCTTGACCGGCGTAAGTGCCATAGATGTAGTTCTAGTCCGCATTTGCACCGCGGATTTATAGGACTTTTTTTCGGTGCTGGAGCCTCAGCTGCTTCTGTTGTCTCTTCAGTTGTATCAGCTACCGCGAATGCGGCAAAAATGGATAAAAATGCGATACTAATACCGAAGAAGTATTGATACTGCCGATTTTTCATAACAAAAACATTAAAGGTAGCATGTAGTTTAGGCAATAGATTTTCCTCCTTAGAGACATGGTAATACCCTCTAATCAAGGATATTGCCTAAATAATGGGAGCGCGGTGGCAATGTAAAAACAACTGGAACATTCAGCGAACAGTTGAAAGTGCTTTTGCCTAAAGGAAGTTCGATTAAGGATTCAGGAACGCATAAGAGTGGTGGACTGGAAAACTATCCCACTTCTGACACGTATCCAAACGAAGCCTTAATGATAACTAGCTTTTTCACACACACCACACTAGACAAAACCTTTCTCAGAAGTTGCCACCACTGCTGTTGAAGGATCGATCCTTGTATCATTGAAAAACGAAGAACGTGACTTGCTAATATATAAGGTGATGACAGCACGCTTTTTCGCAATTTTTGTGCTAAATTTTCACAAACGAAGCACATTGTTTGCATTTTAACGATATGTGCGAAAAACAATAATGAATGCTTGTCAAAGTCTATTCGTCGCTGTAATCACCATTAAACCATGTTGGCGCATTATTAAAAAATTAATCATATATTTATATAATTTTTAATATGACTTAATATGATTTCATTATACGTTATTTCCACGAAAAGTCAAGTCAAATTATTAGAAAATCTAATTTGTTGGAAGAAATGATAATTTACCTTAATTTTCATTTTGCGTCAAATTCATTGGAAGCGCAAGAATAGATTTGCAGATAACTTCAATATGAGAGAAAATAACGCGATTTTTAGGTGGTAACTTTCGCAAAAATTGCAGGGTTTTTCGCAAAAATTGTAGATAAGTTCACAAAAATTGATACATTGGTGTTTTGGGCAAAAGAATACGCAGAAAACAAAAAACTCGCCCACAATTGATTTGTGAGCGAGTTGGAAACGGATTTACTGCATTTGTCCCGTACCCTGCATCATCGCAATCATTTGGATCACCTGCTTGAAGTCGCCGAGAGTGAGAAGCAGTTTTGCGCCGATGCCACCATCTTGGACTTTAGCAGAGAAACCGATGCTGTAGTTCTCTGGCAAATTCATTAACATCCCAGACAACATTTGCATTGTAGCAGCACATTCGGGATATCGCCGTCTCGCGATATCGGTGAGAGGACTTTTAATATAGGTGTATTGGCGAAAGTCGCAAAAATAGGTTACTATCCAATCCCAAGGTTGTGACCAGTTTCTCATAACTCGGCTCTCCAGAGAAACTAAGCGCGGTACTGGTTCCCGCTCTCTTATCCAGGCTCATCTTTAGCAGTTCCGGACTGCCCATTGCCATAAGCAAATAATCATCGGAAAAAGCGTAGTACCAAGACCACTCTTTGGGTATAAACCCAGCAACTTCGCGTGGCATTTCTCCGAAGCCAGCACCGAACGAAATTAGGAAACGACGATAACGCTTGATCTCACACGTGTGCATGTGTGATTCGCACCGTGAAGTGTGCGTCTCGCGTACATCATCAAGGGACTCGGACACAACATCACACCCATCATGCTTTGAACAATTTCCATTGAGACCTGGAACTGTTTAAGCAATGATTCTTCCATATAGGCTTTTGCCTTTTGTTCATCTTTCAACTCATAGATGGCCACCAAATAATCGGGCATAACACTATTGCTAAAGCTAGCAGAGAAAGTCCACTCTTCACCGAGAGCCGCATAAAAATCTTCCATTTGTTTGGCAAATTCGGTAAATATCTCAGCATGTTCTGGGTTGGAGTCTTGTGAAAACATTTTGAGCCAGAACATACTCATCTCAAGCATCAACTCGGGTTTACCTTGAAAAGCACCATTTATAAAAGCCCGACTTGGAAGCTCACCGAGGCGTACCAATTCATCAGGAGCCATTTCCATTAATGTGTTCTGAATGTCGCTGTCGTTCTTGAACTTCAGGAATGGCGCGAGTTTCAGATCGGTTCCTTCAACTTCAAGCGTCGCATTCAGAGATTTCACCTGCTCAAACGTGCTAATGGCTTTGGCGAATATACTTTCAAAGAAAGGAACCGCTGCCGTAGCACTCGGATCCGCTTCAAGACTATCTCTCATTGCTTCCGATTCACCGCAGGGACCGCACTCAACTGGCACAGGCTCATGATCGCTTCAATGATCGAAATGTCATACATTGACGAGTTGTGCCGGTTTGCCATGTCTGAAACAGTCGGAAGGAATGTCCCGTAATCGGACTTTGGTGATGTGTAGACTATGTCAGCAGGCTTCGTTTTGTTATAGGTATCAATAACACTTTCACACACTTCAGCCGACTGAGAGAAGATGAGGGTGTTCTCTAGGAGAGCGAAATTGCCATCTGCGCCGGTCGCGCTCCAATAAGTCACGCCGTTATATTCCGTAGGCGCACTTCCTTCGCTTTCCGCTGCAATCACCTGTTTCATGGCTTCAGGGTCCGTGAGATGTACGGTGGCAGAGAGATGTGGCGGGTCGAAAGAGGTTGTAAAGATTGCAAAATCTTGGTTCAGATCTAACCCAATTTCTTCCAGTTCTGCGAGACTTTCAAATCCAGCCCCGAAGGTGTCTGCCAAGATGCTGGCGAGAAGCTCTGGGGGCTCGGCTGTCGGCAGTAAGTCCATTGCCAACATATTATTCCGATTATCCAATTCAGCCAGACTGGGGCAATAGATGATTCCTAACGCGTGTTCTGGGATTAGATGTAGGACACTGCCACTCGGGATTTCCACCGTTGACATTGTCTCTTCAGGCTCAGTTTCATGGTGTGTTTCTTGTTCAGGTGAACGAGGTTTGTCTTCGAGTGCTACGTCTGGAGAATGTGATTCGTCTTCCGCATCCGCTTCAGATGAATGTGGTGTATCTGCCATCTCGGCTTCGGGTGAAGGAGATTTATCCGTCAGTTCTGCCTCGGGAGTGCCTGATGCGTCTCTCTCTTCTGGCTCTTGGACCGAAGATGCATCTACGGTGGCTGGCGTTGGTGCTGTCTTTTTCGCGCTACAACCGATAAATGTAAACGTTGTGAGTAGTAGGAGCGCGATGAGCGGCAAAGGCAAATATTTTTTCATTGGTTCTCCTTACATAATTGTGGCTTCCATTGAAATTGGTAGCGTTAATTTTGGGTTTTTTCGATTTTTTCTTGCAGTTCATCAATCTCGGCGTTGGATGTTAGCACCCCGATTTCGACTTCATAGTGCCTCCGCCCGCCGGGTTCAATATATTGTAGGGTGCCGCGTTCGCGTTCCTTTGCCCTACCTTCTACCCCACAGTTCGACGGTTCTAAGCCAATTACATAAGCACCTTCACCACACATTTTCCATTGGACGAAGTGCGGAAATTGTGTTTTGTGGTAACGCACCGATACACCGATGCCTTGTCCATTGTTAAAATTGCGATTTACGAGAGCAACACGGATGTGATTATCAACGTCTGGTTCCATTTCGTGATAGTATACCTGTTCCTGAAAATCAACAGTCGGCGGTTCGCAGAAGTTATAGTTATTTAAGTTTGCGGCAGCGTGTTCATCCCGTGGTGTGACCTGCGAAGAGGGAGCGAGCAGCTCGCTGTTCTGGGCGAGGATCGGAAACCCAACGTTAATATGGAAGAGATACATGTGCGGTGAATTTTGGTATCCCAAGTTTTCAACGATATCCTCAATATGCAACGTACGGGATCCTAACTCTGTCCAAATCTGCGGGTGCGCGAGAGATGTTCACCCAAAGCGGCGGTCTCTTTAACCTTTGCCTTGCGCCCATAGCATATAACGGTGTCCTTCCCATCGGCTATCGACCCAAACATTTTTTGCGGGGATATGGGAAACCCTGCCGTGAAGCCCTAATGCCTCATCGTCATCCTCGCCCGGCACACCGACTTGCCGCATACCACAGGTAGTCAATAAGCCGCCGTAGAAACCGCGTAGCCAACCGAGTCCATCCGGTTCATAATGTGCAGGACTCACATCCCCCGTGCTTGAACGCCAACAGAGCGGAATGCCCTGATATTCCGCGTAAGAGATATCTAACCCGCGGCTCGGTAGCACGGTAAAATTAAGGCCGCTCCCAGTCCTGAAATCAATTGCATCAACGCCCTTTTCATTGCCATCTGTCAGTTGATACATCTTGGCATGGGCAATTTGCGACACATCTCCGACGTGACGAAGCAGTTGTATTCTGTCATACGTTGCTCCATATAGGTTCATAAAATTAAGGTTCTCCTTTTTTCGTGCTGCTTGAAAGTCTCGATTTAAGGGCGTTCCTTTCAAGCCCATATTGGAAGACAGATCAAAAATTCCTGTATACTGAGAAGGAAATTATAGCACAGATAGAGAAAAAAGGCAAGTTTTTCGTCTTGGCATCGGCAGGAGCGACTACATCATGCAGCTCGCTATCCAGTGTTATTTTGATTGATTCGGCTTCGGTTTTATGGTATTCTTAAGCCGACAGATTGACAATATCTTTATCATTCTTGGCATGGAACAAGACGGACATGTGGCTTCAAGAAATCCACGGGACAATCTATGTTGGGGCTGATGCGGATGACGAGGTGTTGGAGTCGCTTTGGAAGGAAAACACTGGCTGCCTCGCCTATGACAAATACACGCACGCGGGAGATGTTGATATTGACGTTAATCTGCGCGTGACTTAAGCACGGAAATTCAAATTAGGGTTCAAGGAGATTTGACTAATGACGTAAAGAACAAATTGTTTCGCGCAACCCAAACGTGATGAATGGAGCCTTAGTTTTCGCCGGTACTCGTGTACCCGTCGAAATTTTGATTCAACATCTACCCGCAGGCGATGCCACTCAACACGTTCCTTGATGATTTTCCGACGGGCTATCTCAAGAGCAAGCCGTCGCGTACCTGAAAATGACGTTAGAGGTCGCTGATGCGCGTGTTGCTGATAAATGTAGTTTTTTAAAAATTTTGCTGGTCTGCCCCAAGTTGCGAGAATTTTTTGAAGACACACCGCAAAGTGGTCACAGTGAGTTCTCGCGGTTGGCAGGAAAAGAGAATGGTGTGAACTGTTGAGAATTGCGCAAATGAGTTTGACACCTTCATCACAAGGATCAAGGTATTACCCAATCAGCAAAATTGGGTAAATAAAATCAAGATCGGATTAGGGATTATATTATTGGAAGCTGAGAGTAACCGTTTTGAAGAGCTCTGGCCACCGCTAATTTCCCAAGTCAACTTATTGCACCGCGCTGAAACGCTCAAAAACCGGGCAAATTGTGCATGTGAGAATCCTAAGGTGAAAGGCAAAATTAACAACGGCGTGGCAGAAGAAAACTACGAAGGCTGTCCAAGACATTGTTAGAGACACATACGAAGACAGCGCTTGAAACCGGTGTTCTTGAGCGAGATGTAATATAGTGCGTTGACTGGTGTTGGGTGATACCCATGTAAGGATAATTAAGAAAAGAGCATCCCCCCCCCCCGCCCCCCCCCCCCCCCCCCCCCCCAACCGCCCCCCCCCCCCTCGCATTATTCACGGAGAACGTGCAAGTTCCATGACCATTGACAAGGTTCACTGGTTCCTCGATCTTTTTGTTGAACTTGATATTAAGGTCTGGATTGATGGTGGATGGGGTGTTGATGCTCTGTTAGGTGAATGCACTCGGGATCACCAAGATTTGGATATCATTATCTCATGGGAAGATTCAGCGATATTGACCGAGGCACTCTTCGCGCTCGGCTTCATTGACATCCATACCGACGATCGTAAGGATCGAAACTTTGTGATGGGGCATCAATTGCACGGCAGGATCGATTTTCATGTAGTTGAACTCATCAAAGAAGGAGGCGCGGTCTACGGTCCCGGGGAAATCGACTGGGTTATTACTGAATCGGAATTGAGTGCCGTAGGCTCTATCGGAGGACAAGAGGTACGGTGTCTGTCGGTGGATTACCAAGTACGTTCGCACTCTGGGTACACGTTGAAAGACACAGATTTCGCCGACTTGCGTGCATTACACGCAGACGTATGGCGGTTTTTGGAAGTTGCTCCCCGCGCGAGTAATGACAAATCATGATTATAGTAGTATGGAATCAAAGAAAAAGCTGAATCCGCTAAAGGCAAAATTATCCGATGTGATTCATGGCTGTATGCATGTCCGTGCTTGGTATGCCAGAGATAAGCGTGCTCACCGCTTTGTGCCTATGGTAAAGAGATTCTACTATCTGGTGGTCAGCGTGACAGATGCACTAACTAGTTATTGAAATTAATCTGATGGCAGGTCGCCAAGTAGAACTCCAAAAGACTCATCAAAACGCTATTCAAATGAAATTGAAAATCACATTATCCATTCTCCGATGAGATGTTGAAATTACGATACAAAGAACAGGCTCCTCACTGCTGAGGGTTTTTCGTGGCATAACGGGTGATGACAGCCAATGACTTGAAGTATAAGTCATTAGTAAGAATCATACTTGTGCCACACACGCGGGTTCGGGGTCACAAATGTTCACAAGCTTATTGTGGCTTCCAAAAAACATGGTGAGCAACACCGCAACCATCAGAGCGATGGACCATAGTAGATCCAGATTAAACCATGCCTTACGCAGCAATGAAAGTCCTATCACTTCATAAACGACGATTGCCACAATCCCGGTCACACTAAAAAAACTGAGTGTATGTACACCGACTGCGGACAATAACATTGTAGCACTATCTGCCATACTCGCTGGTGCGTGGTGCATGTGTCCAGAATGCGCTGCCGCTGGCATCCGCAACAAAAGCGGTGCGAGCATCAAACCTGCGCCGTGTGCAGAAGCCATCAGGAAAGACCAGACAGTTAAGTCTTTAAAGTTAACACGCATTCCCACCCACTTCGGATGCCGTGCCCTGAATAACTTGTATGCCCCAAAACCGAACAGTACAACCGCACACGCGATGCGAAGCACATCCTCCGGGATCTGTTGTTGTGCTAAACCTATTACTAGAACCACGACTGCAATAGAAATCGCGTGTCCGAGTGCCATTGGGAAAAGAGCACCGATAACTGCACTTCTCCGTTTTTCCTGCATACCCAGTGCAACCGCAAAAGCCACCCCATACCCGGATTAATACCGTGAAATACACCGAGGAGGGTGTAGCTTAACCATGAGACAGTGTCCATAAAAAATATCTTTCCACTGATAGTATAAGGGTGCGGCAAGAGAACTTGCGCACCCACTTGAAAGAAAAATCGTGTTGCGATGGCACGCTCGCTTAAGGAGCGAGATTAAAAATCTCACCAGCGGCGCGCCTATCGGGAAACTTCATTATATTCCTACGAGTAGCAATAAGAATCGGAAGAGCTATCGCCACCTTGCAACCGATTCTGATGGGCGCGGCTCTCGCCGAAATCCACGAAGAAGTCAGGATCCAATTCCAGTCCGCCATCAAGGTTTACATCCGCCTTTACCATCCATCCGTTTGCATGACCGGGGTAGAACTGGTCATCCCATGCAACGTAGAGTGAATTGGTGAAGTAAAGGCGTTTGCCATCACGACTCAATTCAACCATCTGAGGACCACCACCGACAGGTCCGGCTGTCGGATGCGGATACGACTTGGTAATCCCACCTATCTTGAGCGTGCCGGTATGCTTCGGGTTGAACGGGTCGGATACATCGTATTGCAACATCTCACCGGTCCCCCAGCAGGATACATATAGGAACTTGTCATCCAAAGAGAGGATGTGATCGGTGACGAGCGGTGGAATCATTCCGATATCCTTCAATGCGGGTGGTAAGGCATCTGGATTTTCGGGTTTCTGTGCTGGAATATCAATAATCTTGCGAATGCCCCAACCATCTCCGTCTTTATACCCGTCCAAATGGAGCTGGAGAGATCGTTCATATTAAGCACGGCATTGACGAATCCATACGCTTTAGTTGGATCGTGCGCGGGACGCAGTTCTAAGATCATCTGGTAGTCGTCACCCAAATCTAATGTCTGGATGTTCTTCCGATGGCGAATGTCCCAGATATGGATTTTATGACCGAACTTGCGCTCGCCTAAGTCTTCAAGACTTACGCCGTTTTCAATCATTGCCGGGGTGCCCCACTCACTGGTGACGGCAATATCGTAGCCCAAGTGCCACCAGAAATCGTAAGAGAGGGATTGCGCGCCGCGTTCGACTTCCCACTGCCCGAGAATATTGAAGTTGTAGTGATCCATGAGGAAAATACCGCCCGGTCCCTCTTCAGAGCCAGCTGTAGCCAAGGCACTGACATAGATACCCTCGGGTCCGCAATGCACGGTATGCGGACGGGTATATCCTGAACGGCTTTCAACTTCATTTCTATCCAAAGTCTTAACGAGTTGTGGAGCCTTGGGGTCGGTTTCACATCAAGGATGTATATATTAGAGCTCCAAGGCACAAGAAAGTCGGCGTGAAGTCGTAGCGCACGAGTGGGCAGGGCCGCCCCGAGTAACGCCGTTCTATATAGGGTGGGGTGCATACGGCATAATGAAGCACTGCATGCGCTCCAGTTAAAGTGATGGAGTGTCGTCATCACCCCAAATTCCGGTCTATTTTATTTTGTACAATTGCAGTACGTGTCACGAGTTTGTGAGGTCAACGACGCACATGGTATCGGGACTTCCGTCGTCCCGAGGCGCAGCGACATAAGCGACTTCCTCAACAGGTGCTCCGATCGCCATCTTAGGCGACGGGTAAAAAGTCGGGTCTGGTTTCCACTGTTGTAACAAAGTCATTTCTCCTTTTAGTGTGACATTTCTGTACTATTTTGTGCGCGTTCAAGCCAACCGGGTAGCTTAACATTCTCAGAAAGCTTCCATGCAGTTAAGTAGAGTGATGCGGTCCAACGGACCGATTCGCGCGCCCGGTCATTTGTGAAATCAATCAAAGCCGGTGTTGGGTTTTTCAGATCCTGCCAGTCTGCCGCGAGTGTGTAAACGCCGTCAACCAAACCGTGTCCTGCTTTAATCTGTTTGATTATCGCTGGCATTAAATCGGCGACAGCCTCAACCTGTTGTGCTTTCGCGAGTTCTGCCGGATCCAGTTTCAGCATCTCAATTGCCGAATCAACCTTCTCATGAATACGGGCATGCAAGCGTGTCCCGTCTTCCTGAACAATACCGTCGAAATGAATTGTCAGGTGCAAGGGTTGACACATATCCTGGGCATAGTGTGCAAGGAATCCTGCATAACAAAACATTTGTTCTGAATCATCGGATTGTCGGGCCATTTGCGATACTCAGCGAAAGCGACAGCGAGCCGTTCTGTCCATTCTGCCAGTGCATAAGGCAGTGTACCGACCGATCGCGGTGCAACCCCTAACTCAGCACACAACTTAATATGCGCCTCGCGTCCTTCTGGAATCGGATGCTCTTTAAGCAATTCTATATCAATGTAGTGTTCGCCGTATTCAGCCTGTCGTGCATGCGGTGTGCCACGCTCTTTTGATATATCCGGA
This sequence comes from Geodia barretti, assembly GCA_030341885.1. Lineage (NCBI taxonomy): Eukaryota > Metazoa > Porifera > Demospongiae > Tetractinellida > Geodiidae > Geodia > Geodia barretti. The sequence continues at coordinate 72,937 of CASHTH010002784.1, read as the reverse complement.
TCGTAGACGCAGTGGGCAATCATTTTTTCGGCGGATCGAAAGAATTCGGCATCTCTTCTGGAAGTGCTTTGACGGATGCCTGTGTAAGTATATCGTGTCCGCCTCCCCACCATGCCCAAACTGGTGTAGTGAGGAATATCGAAAACAGAATGAGTATAGTATAGAAACGTTTCATAATTCTCCTTTTGTTAGTCCGCTGCCAGATATTCTGTAGGACTTGCTTCCTGCCATTGGAATTGAAGTTCAGCCGTTTCATGCGGCTTAAACGATGTTGCGACTGTTTCAACAGCCGGTCCGACAATGTCAATCTCACTTAGATCTGCGATACCGTACCCCATTTCATTCGCGTAATGAAAAAGCCCAATCTCCAACGGCTCGAATCCCATCGCTTTTGTCGTGACAGCGTCGGCTGCAAACACATCGTCACTGGCAACTGCGATACCGAGTGGAACAGAATCGGTGCCGCCGGGCCCGTTGCCTTGTAACCCAACAGTCCCATCAACGATAGCGATATCAGGCTTAAGGTGACGTGAAAGGCGGAGCAGGTTAATATTGAGCGTCTGCGCCTCGCGCGGAAGTACCCGGTCTGCGTGGCTGTGGTAGCCGTGCATTTTAATCCGGTCTTCCTTGTGCAAGGTCCCCATAATCATATTCTTCATAGCAAGTGTCACGACCCCAGCGTCATGCGTTTTGGCGACAGCAACCGAGATGGTGCAGGGGCAATCCAGTACTATTTTCGGCATCCGCACTGTATCTTCATCGCGCCCAGCAAGAAAAACCTTGGTTTCTACCCATTCGGTTTCTTTATGTAAATCCACGAGTCGGATTGGGAGATCGTACTCGGCTTGGAGTGCCTCATAGCCAAAAATTTGAAACGCCTCACCAGAAAATTTCTCATTGGCACCTTCGGCACTATTACCTCTTTTTGAGCGGATGTGGTGTACTCAGCAGAGCACGCGTCGCATCGCATCAACATGCGAACGAGGCGAGTTGAATGTCGTACTGAGAGAGAATTCGGTTTACAGGACCTGCCTCACGGGCCTTCGGTGTGAGCTGCATCCCGTATATGTCAACGCCTCAAAACGTTAGAGCGTCGCCTGCCGGTTTTGGCAGCCCACCTTTCGTACCTCCATCGGTTCACCTCCTATGTGTCAGAATTTCGCAAACTCAGAGAAGCATGCCTATTCCGCCCTGATCGGGTTGATTCGGAAACCCCACACCGACAGGGAGGGAGTCCCGTTCACCTTCACCTATTCGTATCCACCTCTTGCGTGGCTCGCGGTGAGCGCTGCGGTGAGCCGTGTAGAAATAGACACCGCTCGCCACAGGTTCACCAACGCATTTCTGCCATCCCATACGCTGCACGGCTCGAGACGCATAGATATCCGCAGCAGCATGATGTCCTAACGTCAGCAATCGAAGTCCACACGTCCATCTGCAGATAGATGGAAATGGCACAACGATCCGCAGGCTCTGATAACTGAGACGGTATCCACGTCTCGGTACTTGAACGGGTTCGGATAGTCGCCTACGAACAAAGACAGCACGTCTCTTTCGGGTGAGTATCGCACTGCTCGCTCCAGAAGACAAACGAAACCCACGCTGATACGCGCATCGTGTGAGACTGGTGCCTGCGCAAGTGACAACCACTGATCACCTCTGGTCGCAGTGACATCTCAACATGCTCTGCCGGATGAAGCGACGGGGCAGCGCCGTTGCTTCTATCTGCTGCTGCGACTAACAGGAGATCCGCCACATCCACAACGCCATCCTTGTTCATATCTGCTGTGTTCTCACCCGTCTGACCCAGACGCCTCCGAAGCCACAGTCATATCCTAAGACTCAACACCGCCATCACCGTTCACGTCTCCTGTAGGTTGTGGGGGATCCCTCATCTCTCCATGTCTCAATCTGCACGCTAAGAAGTCGCATTGCTGTCGGTCAGTTTCAACATCACTAACCTCGGCAGCGCGGTGAGGCGGTCAGCACTTCAAACGTGAATGCCGCAAAGCGTCCATCCCCTTCGCTACTCGCTTGTAGAGAGGTCGCCCCAATGTGACCTATTGCCATTCACCACGGTCGGCACAACGAAGCCCCCGCCGGCAGATACCGCCATCCACACTTGACACACAACGCAGTGCTGCACGCTCGAAAATGAGTTCTATTTGATACTCACATCCGCGCCCTCTGCGATGTTAGCGTTCACCGTTAGTTGGTCACCTATAGTGCCAGACCCTACCGACGCAGGCGAGAGACTCACACGCGCAACATCGCCGTTGACAGATACCTCAGGCACTGCTGTTAGGCTATACGTGTTCAACCGAATAGATTGTGAGATGTAGGTGTGACAATCCACAGCAGCGTGGTGCCATCACCACTTCCGCTGGCGAGTGTGGTGCCATCAGGCGAGAAACGACACGCTACGGGCAGAACTCGTATGCCCTTGGAGCGTCTGGTATCTGCTCCCCCGTCTCTACCTCCAGAGATGATGTTTTTGTCCCCACTCCCTGTTGCGAGTTAGTGCCATCAGGCGACGATTACGCTAGGACAGAACTCGTATGCCCTTGGAGCGTCTGTATCTGCTTCCCCGTCTCTACCTCCCAGAGACGGATGGTTTTGTCCCCACTCCCTGTTGCGAGTGTAGTGCCATCAGGCGAAAACGATACGCTCCAGACCCCATCCGTATGCCCTGTGAGCGTCTGTATCTGCTTCCCTGTCTCTACGTCCCATAAACGGCTGGTCTTATCCAGGCTCCCTGTTGCGAGTGTGGTGCCATCAGGCGAAAACGATACGCTATAGACCCCATTCGTATGCCCTGTGAGTGTTTGTATCATCTTCCCTGTCTCTACGCCCCATAAATGCACGGGTCCGTCCGCAATTCCGCTTGCGAGGGTGCCATCAGGCGAAAACGCCAAGCTACCGGGAAGATATGTGTGCCCTGTGAGCGTTCGTATCTGCTTCCCCGTCTTTACATCCCAGAGACGGATACCAATGTATCCGCAAGAAGTCCCGCTTGCGAGGGTGCCATTATCGGGAGAAAACGACGGTAACTGACAGTACCTATATGCCCTCGGAGTGTTTGTATCTGCCTCCCCGTTTTTACATCCCATAAACGGATGGTTCCGTCCTGATTCCCGCTTGCGAGCGTTCTACCATCAGGCGAAAACGATACGCTAAGGACAGAACTCGTATGCCCTCGGAGTGTTCGTATCTGCCTCCCCGTCTCTACGTCCCATAGACAGATGCCGCCCAAACTCCCACTGGCGAGGGTGCTACTATCGGGAGAAAACATACACTAACGACATAACCCGTATCTCCTTCAAGCGTGCGGATGTGGTCCCCTGTTTCTGCGTCCCAGAGACGGATGGTCTTGTCCTGCCCCCCGCTTGCGAGTGTGGTGCCATCAGGCGAAAACGACACACTCAAGACAACCACCCCTATGCCCTTCAAGCGTGCGGATGTGATCACCTGTCGCTACATTCCATAAACGGATGGTTCCGTCCCCATTTCCGCTTGCGAGTGTGGTGCCATCGGGACTAAATGATACGCTATCGTCCCAATTCGCACTTCCTTGGAAGGTTTGGAACTGTTCGCCCGTCACTACGTCCCATAAACGGATAGTTTATCACGACTCTCGCTTGCGAGTGTGGTGCCATCGGGAGAAAACGACACGCTATAGACCCAACCGTATGTCCTTCAAGCGTGCGGATTGTGATCGCTTGTCGCTAGTCCCATAAATGGATGGTTCCATCTCCATTCCCGCTTGCGAGTGTGGTGCCATCGGGAGAAACGACACGCTACCGGCAGCACTCGTATGTCCCTCAAGCGTGCGGAGCTGATTCCCTGTTTTACGTTCCATAAACGCACGGTTTGTCCATACTCCCACTTGCGAGTGTGCTCCCATCAGGCGAGAAAACGACACGCTCAAGACACTATCCGTATGTCCGTGAGTAGGTCAGTGCCTCGCCAGTCTCCACATCGTTAGACCCAAAATACCGATAGAACTCGCAGCCGCCAGACGCGTCGCATCTGGGGAATACGCTATCTCGTTATACGTCCTTATCGAGGCGGAGTTTGGCACCTTCGGGTAAACCCCATGCGTGTGGTCTTGCGCGAAGGTGTTCGATGAAAAAATGGTGAACGCACACAATAGCGTCAAAACACATAAAAATGTTTCTGTTTTTATGAAAGTCTCCTGCCCATAAAAAGATATGTGGCATCCAGTAAACCGCATCCAGAGTAAAAGCGGTGTGGAGATTTTTGTTTTTTAACCTAAGTTGCCAATGGTAGCGTGATAGCACCCACAGTCCTAAAGACTGGGGATAACCTCGCTTCGTAGACAATAGCAGTTTTCCCGAAGGTCAACCGTCTTACGTTGTCTCCACCAGCAGAGGCGATTCCCGTTGCGTGAATTAAATCGCTTCGGGCATATCAAGGCGAAATCTTGGAAACCATCCCCGCCTGCCTCTATCCGTCTCGGATAGAAAAAGTTGAAAAGGAGGGCAGCAATACAACGTGCGGGATTCACCTCCGCTCCGAAACTTACGCCGAAACTGCCCATATACTTTTAGAGTGGTATTAAACCTGACACGTTTACCACCTCTTACAATGGCGGGCAACTCCTCTACAGAGAGGTAGAGGGTAAGAGCGTTGCCCAAGTGTCAATAGTAATTATACCACAAATTTACGCGTAAATGTCACATCTTTTTTCAATGACAAACCCATACGCCGTCTAATCCCCACAGCTAAAGCATGGGGTTTTGACGGAAGATTGATAAACTGTTAGTTTGTGCATCTTCAGCACGCAGGCTAACAACCTATGCTACGAAACTCCTGCGGCTCGTCAACTTTTTTTATCAAAAACGGAATTTCTATGCCTAAAATTCGTAGGTAGCAACTTGGGTTATTTTTAACGCCTTCAATCCGGCGTGAGTCGCGATTAGGAGATCGCCCTATAGCAGGGGGATCGCGAGTGAAACTCGCTCTTACAGAGAATAGATACCTCATTTTGTTTGTGTTAGCAATTTGGATATCCAGAGCAGAAACCCAATCGTTGAAAATGTCAATCAAGAATTTGCCTTAGAAATCCCTCATGTTCTTCTAATAGTATGTTCGCGTCCGTCGGATTCAGTCCTTTCGCGAGCATTACAATAGCCAGCTTAGCACGACCGCCTGCCCGTGCTAACGCTTCCTCAGCCACCGCGGCATCAACCCCAATGATGGCTTGGACAATTCGGATGCTCCGCGCGACCAGTTTCGTGTTAGAGGCGTGTACATCTACCATCAGATTGTTGTAGATTTTACCCAGTTTAATCATAGAAACGGTCGTCAACATGTTCAGAACCAACTTTGTGGCTGTTCCCGCTTTCAATCGGGTTGAGCCAGCGATAATCTCCGGTCCGACAATGGGGGCGATGAAATGTGTCACCCATCCTTTTAATTGCTCAGGAGGTGGGACGCAGCAGAGCAATATTGTCGTCGCGCCAATAGCATGCGCCTCCCTTAAAGCCCCTATAACATAAGGCGTCCGTCCACTGCTTGCAATTCCGACAAGCACATCCTGTGGTGTGAGTTGTCGCTTTTGGACAGCGCACGCACCACTTTCAGGCTTATCCTCTTCACCTTCCACGGAGCGACGTAAGGCAACATCCCCACCGGCAATTATCCCTTGGACCATCTCCGGCGGTGTGCTGAAGGTTGGTGGGCATTCGGAGGCATCTAACACCCCAAGTCTACCGCTCGTGCCTGCCCCGACGTAAAATAGTCTGCCACCGGTGCGAAACGCAGCGACGCATAATTCAATAGCGTGGGCAATCGCTTCGGATTCTGCTTCTACTGCCTTAATCGCATTTCCGATCTTCTTCGTGAAAAATCCGGACGATTTCTGACGTTGACTTCAGATCAATGTCAAGAGAATTCAGGTTCTGCTGTTCTGTTTTTTTAATTATACCTTGCGGTTCGGTGAGGCGGGTTTGGATATTGACGTGCCTTTCCGTATATCCGCCCTCCATTTCATTACGGGCTAACGTTTTTGAAATTTTTTAAAAACTAAAACCTATTCACCTGACACGATGTCCGGCTACAAACTCGCTTGCGCTAACAACACAGCACCATACGCAGGCTCATGTTTTGGGAGTTGCACCGATGCCGCTGGTTGAATCCTCGCAAACTCGGTGGCGGAGTTTATCGGCGAACATCGTTTGATGGATGAGATTGCCACCATTGAGCACAATATCAAACGGCTCTGTGAATTTCAACTGTTTAATTACGCTGGTTGCGGCACAAACGAGTTCATCAGCAGCCTCGTCAACAATGGAGTCTGCGACCGTATCCTTTGTTTTGGCAGTATCAAACACTACCTCTGCCAACTGTGCAATCGTATCTCGACTCGCGGCATGCACCCAGCGAATCAGTTCAGCCGGTTCGTTGAGTTCAAGTCCATTGAGGATTCGATCTGTCAATTCGGTTTGATCACCTCTACCATCAGCGGCACGAGCAATAGCTCGGAGTCCTTTTATAGCGATATCGTAACCGCTCCCTTCGTCTCCCAGCAGATACCCCCATCCACTCGCGCGTGCGTCTCTGCCATCGGCATTGATGCCGTAGACAATCGAACCGGTTCCAGAGATGACAATTACACCTTCCTGTTTCTCCGTGCCACCAACGAGAGCGATATGTGCATCGTGGGTCAAGACCCGATTTTTGCAAATGCCGATCTCATCACAAATTCGTCCAATCACTTCTCGGTCTACGGGGACGTCCCAGACCCGCCATGCCCAAACAGAACCGGACAGCACTTCCTGATGGAACGCCTGCTTTTGCATAGAGCTCCCCGATGAGGTCTTCCAAAACTGCCTGCGTTTTCGCCTCGCCAACGACGTGGTAATTTGCTGGTCCCGATTGCACTTGTGCAAGGTGTTGCCCCGTTCCTGTCGTCAGGATCCCAACCGTTTTTGTCCCGCCGCCATCAATTCCAACGATGTACATAATACTTTGGTGTAGCACCCCTATAAGAACTTGACAATTCGCCGCGCATCCTCTATAATATAATTTACACGATTTAGCAAATAGTTGCAATAAAAATTTTTTCGGTAGGTGCCTCAAAATGCAGAACAAAAACTACATCGCGCTCATGATTTTATGTGGAAGCCTTGTGTGCCTCGGTTGTTCTCAAGATACGGTGCAATTTGAGTGGCGACAACTTCAAAGCGGGACGGATGAACATCTTTACGGCATCCATTTTGTAGATACGAAACGCGGATGGGCAGTCGGCACTGGTGGAACAGTACTCTCTACGGTTGACGGTGGAATCTCTTGGAAAGCGGCTTCGATCTCACACGACACACTGACACAGGTTAATTTCGCGACCCCAAACAGCGGCTGGGCTGTCAGCATCGGGAAGGTGCATTATACGGGCAGCGGTGGTGCCTCGTGGAACTTGCAACACCAAGCACGCGGCGAGGGTAAGACCCCTCCTGGCATCTTGGATCTACATTTCGCTAACACGAGGCATGGCTGGGCAGTTGGCGGGAAAGGGACAGTGCTCAAAACAGAGAATGGCGGAAGTCGTTGGGAAAGTCAGAGAGGTCTGTCAGATAAACATTTATGGGGTGTGTATTTTGTTGATCCAGCACACGGATGGATTGTTGGGGAAGAGGGTGAAGTCCTCCATACCCAAGATGGCGGGAAACGATGGGTTCAACAGAGAAGTAACGCCGAGCAGCCTTTATTCGCTGTTCATTTTGCAAACCTAACGCACGGTTGGATTGTGGGAACAAACGGCTTGATCCTCCATACGACTGATGGCGGAATAACGTGGATTCGGCAAAAGACTCCTGTGAACCTGAATCTACGAGACGTCGCGTTTCGTGATGAAAAACGGGGATGGGTGATCGGCGAAAAAGGACTAATCCTCCATACAACAGACGGTGGCAACACGTGGAATCGTTATCCTACGCCTGCTCAACATAACTTGCAGGATATCTATCTCCAGAAAAATTCCGGTTGGATCGTCGGTGCGAAAGGGACTATCCTGAGAGGTCATTGAGATTTCACACTTCATAATTTAATCTGCCACAGTTTTCCACAGACCTTCGTTGCTATGGACATTCGCGAAACGGAAGATATTCACCTACCACTACAGAAACACTTATGACTGATAGTGAAGTGCCTTCACGCTTTACGCCCACAATTTATAAATCCAAGTGGAGAGACACAGCACAACGCCACCGACGGCAATCGTATTTCGAGTGATCGATGAACAATGGGTCCAAGCGTTTTTTAACCACATCGGAAAGAATGCCGACCCGATAGTTAATCCAATAATTAAATAAGAAAACGGGTGGTAACGCCAAGCGTCTGCGAAATGTCCCTGTGTTAAAGCAAGGCACGCCCGCGTCATCCCACACCCAGGACATGGAACATCGGTTACTAAATGAAGTATACACGGAATCAATGAAACATCTGCTGGTGATATTTCTGAAATTGTAGTGTAAATCCCTACTACACCCAACCCGATAAGAAAGAGGCGAGCGAGAAATGTATGGTTAAACATTAAGGAATTTGTCCGTAGAGTCTGTTAATCTGGTGCTGTTGAATAGCGAGTGAAGCAACACCAATACCGAAAATTGCTAACAGAACGCAAATGATAGGCAAGTTTGAATCAAATACCAAATCATTATCAGCCTGAACTTTATTGATACCATTTGCCATCTTGTACTCATAATAGATACCGAAGATGCCGCAAGTAATAATCGAAAGAAGAAACCAGAGCCAAAAAGAGTACTCATCCCGCTTCAACCAAGCATTAAGTGTTGCCATCTGCTTGTATTGCCAATAAAGCCCATAGATACCACAAGTAACCAAGGTTACCAAAATTCCAATCATGATACTCCGTTCACCTTCGGACTCCGGATACGGGTATTGATTAAGCATAAAATTCTCCATTTTGTAAGAACACAGAACTTGTTAAGAATTATTTTCCTCAAACAGTACTATTTTGATTGTCTGCTGCCATAGAGACAAGCAAAACTGCCTTTCCTACAAGACGTTATCACCTAATTTTACGGGAAACCGGAAGCCCAATGCTTTAGCGTTGGGAGGAAAGCCCGCCCTCGTGTGTTAGGCCATAGCGTTTTTTTTTGAAAAAACACTTGACATTTCTATGAAATTGTGGTTTAATATATGTATCAAGTTGGCAGACATACAGAGCGTTACCGCTTGGTAACGTGTCTGCCTCCCACTCTGTAGGGGATAAATGCTTGATACTTGATAAACCATGAGATTAACATTTAAGTATCCTGTGTATCCAACACAGGAAGAAGAAAGAACTTTAGAAAAGTGGTTAGACCACTTGTGTGAACTTCAGAACGCTGCGCGTAACAATCGCAAGTTTGCGTATGAAGAAGAAGGTCGTTTTGTTTCGCGATATGACCAAGAACAACTTTTGAAGGTTGCTCGTGAGAAATATGACGATTTTCGTGAAGTGCCTCAAGATTTTCAAGTCTCCATACTTAAGCGCGTTGATAAAGCCTTTGATGCGTTCCGTAGGCGTTGTAAGGAGGGTGCTGAAAAAAAAGGGTACCCTCGCTTCAAAATGCGGGTCCGTTCTCTGACGTGGTGCTTGCGAAAGCACAAACTCAAAACAGGTGAACGTGTCCGCCAAAATCCGATAATAGAAACCGATTTTAGACATCATCGCTTGAAAGTGCCAAAGTTAGGCGAAGTCAAGATATACATGCATCGTCCCTTACAAGGTGACCCGAAAGAAGTCACTATCGTCAAGAAAGCCAGCGGTTGGTATGCTCATATCTCTTGTGAGATACCTGATATGCCAAAAGTTGAACCAACAGATGCTATCGCTGTTGATGTCGGCACGACACACTACTTGACCTCCTCTGAAGGTGAAAAAGAGGATAATCCTCGCTGGTATCGTCAAGCAGAAGGTTTGCTGCATAAACACAATCAGACAATGGCACGGCGAAAAAAAGGAAGCAAGCGTTGGTATAAAGCCGTGCATGCCGTTGCTCTGCATCATGAACGAACTGCCAACAAACGAAAAGACTTTATCGGGAAAAGAGTCTATGACCTCTACCACCACAAAGAAAACAATGTGTTAGTGGCAGAGAACTTACGCGTATCTAACATGGTTCAGAACAAACACCTCAGCAAAAGCATTGCCGATGCGTCTTGGGGGACATTCTTTGAGTGGTGCGGGAACATAGCCGAAAGAGACGGTTTCCATTTCCACCAAGTTGACCCCGAAGAACACCTCGCAGACTTGCTCCGCTTGTGGTAAAAAAGCACCGAAAAAGTTATCCTTATCGGTGAGAACCTTTAACTGTCAGTTTTGTGGCAACTCTATAGATAGAGACCACAACGCTGCATTAAACATACTCCTAAGGGCGGCTTGCGCCCATCGTGGAGAGCGTTGGGTTACCAACCTCTATGAAACGAGAAACTTATCGGTAGACCGATAGGAAACCTGTTAACACTCTTAACAGGTTTCCCAAGTCTTTAGACTTGGGTACTTGACAAGGATTATTCACGCGGGAAGCGAAACTGTATCGGGAACGACAATCTCGCGAGCAATGATCTTTGCCTTCAGCGATTCAGCAGTCGTTATGATGTCGTCCGAAAGTAAGGGTTGATTGTGTTCATCGACAGCATAACTGACACCACCATCTTCAAGTCCGAAATATCGAACCCCTGCCATAAATTTGCCCTCAAGGGTCTCATGGATGATCTTCTGGACAGAAACTGAAAGTTCCTTGACCATGCTCGTCAAGACGATTCCGGGGGCGAGATGGTTACCGTTGGAGTCAACCCAGATGATGAACTTTTGCTGTGCTTGGGCGGCTTCAAGTACTCCTTGACCGGATCCACCAGCAGCAACGTAAATTACATCAATTCCGCTTTCATATTGTGCCAATGCCAATTCTTTCGCTCTATCTGGTTGCCCAAAACCGGCTACACTTTCGCTAATGTATTCTACGGAGATTTCCGCGTCTGGATTGATAGCCTGAATCCCAGCGACGTAACCGGCTTCAAATTCGCGTAACAACGGAACATCCACGCCGCCAATATAGCCGATTTTACCGCTCTCCGTTTTTAATGCAGCAATTGCCCCAACCAGAAATGAACCTTCGTTTGCTTTATAATTGATAGCGGCTACATTTGGAATATCAAGGGTAACATCAAAGATTGCAAACTTGACATCAGGAAATTCAGGTGCTACGATTGCGAGAGGTCCTCCCATTTGATAACCTGCCGTTAGAATGAGGCTCCGAATTTTGTGCAGCCTCTCTGAGCAGCATTGCTGACACCTCTGGATCGGTTTCCACTCCGTTAACCTCTGTGAGGCTAATCCCAAGTTCTGCCTCAGCAGTTTTCACACCAATATGGAAGCCATCACAGTAAGCCGCGGAGCCAACACAATCGCTTGGATATATCATGGTTACGCGAAGCGGTGCAGCATCTGTTTCGACCGGCGGTTCAGTAAGAATGACATCTTGAATCGTCTCACAACCACAGATTAAAAGTAGCCCTACTGTCAACAAAAGGTATTTGCTCAAAATGTTAAACCTATTCACATTTCCCCCCGAAAAAGACTTTGTCGCAAATATGAGGTTCTGAAAAATCGTTTCGTCAACGACACTGACTCATCCCGATTTCAAAGAAAACACTCCTCACAAACCTGATACGGATCAGTGGTGTAAACGCGATAAATGACACGTCCCGAGAAATCGAGCATATCTTTCATTCGATCATAAATAGCCTGATGTAAAATGCGTTGCAAAACTGAATGACGCGCAACCCACTCGGTTTCTATACTCTCGTCGCTCGTACTTAATTCACCACAGACGTAATCTCCTAAGAAACCAAACATTAATTTAGTAGGAGACTTGATGTTTGAATAGATACCAACCAGTGATCCAATTGATGCAGTGATGCCAGCCTCTTCTTGAATTTCACGTTGAAACGCTTCAATAAGATTTTCACCTTCTTCGACTTGACCACCGGGAAACTCCCAGCCACGGCGCGGACCCCGTATGAGCAAGATTTTACCGTTCGGATGACTTACCAATCCAGAGACAGCAACAATGTGTTTCGGATGAATCATTTAAACCTCACTCAGGTTACACACCTATTGCATACCCATCGCGCCTCGGGTCGGCACCCCCCATAAAACTTCCTTCCGCCGGATCAAAGGCGATGCCCTGACCACCACCGACAGTTGCTGTCCAATCGGGTAACACCTCTACCTCATGTCCACGTGCTTCTAATGCTGCACGGACAGCAGCAGGAATACGTCCCTCCATGCTGACATGCGTTCCCGGATTTACCAAGCGAACGCGCGGTGCTTCAATCGCCGCCTGAACGTTCATTCCGTGTTCAATCAGATTCAACACCATCTGTAACGTCGTTTGAAGGATGCCGTGGCTTCCCGGTGTGCCAATCGCAGCGAACGGATTCCCATCTTTCCAAACTTGGCACGGCGACATGCACATCTCTATTCGTTTATGCGGTCCAACGGCGTTCGGGCTTTCGGGGATTCTGTCGAACCAGTTCATGAAATTGTTGAGAAACATCCCCGTTGACCCGAGAATTACGCCTGAGCCGAAAGGTTGTCCGAGACTCTGTGTCACTGCGACGATATTGCCCTCTGCATCGGCGGTGTCAAAGTGGGTTGTGCATTCGGTTGTCCAATCATCAGCACGGATTTCACCGGGGAGCGTGTCCTTTGACCAGCGTTCACCACCGCTGACTGCGGCTTGCTCACCAATGCGTTCACGTTGTGCGCGTGCGTAGTCTTTAGATAACAGGCGTTCAATCGGCGGGTTCGGACGTGGGGCATATTCGGCTCTATCCGCACTCGCTAACTTAATTGCTTCAATCAGTAGATGCAGGTATTCCGGGGTATTGTGTCCGAGTTCACCGAGGGCATCGTTTTCCAAAATATTCAGTGTCTCTAAGTACTGAAAGCCGGAACACGGCGGGGGTGGACAGTAGACTTCGTAATCTTTGTAAGTAACGGAGATAGGTTCCTGCCACTCCACCTCAAAGTCAGCTAAATCCTTTTCGGTAATCAGTCCATCGGTTTCTTCGGAAAAACGGACAATTTCTTTGGCAATTTCACCACGATAGAACGCCTCTGCACCCGCCTTCAGCGACTTGGCGGAATGTGTTCGCTAAATCCCGTTGCACCAAAACCTCGCCGGGGTGTGGTGTTCTCCCTCGTGAGGCGATCACCTCTGCAGCTCTTTCCGAAAAATAGGGACGCGCCCCTGCGATGAATTCCGCGTTCTTGACCGTGACAGCGTACCCATTCTCCGCCAATTCAATCGCCGGAGCAAAAACATCTGCGTGATCCATACTCCCGTAACGGTCTAAGAGGGCAAGCCATCCGCCACATCCACCCGGGACCATCCCCGCCCGGATGCCAATCTGTTGACTTTCAAGTGTCGGATAGACATCCAGCGTCGCTGCGTAAGGGGCAGTGCCCAGATAGTCTATCACGCGGTGTCTTTTTTCCTTCGCGCTATAGATCAACATATACCCATTGCCAGCAATACCCGACATATAAGGCTCAACAACGTTGAGTGTCGAAGCCACTGCGACTGCTGCATCAAACGCGTTGCCCCCAGCGAGCAACATGCGTGCGCCAGCAAGGCTTGCGAGCGGATGCGCACTTGTCGCCATTCCGCGTGTACCCGTTACCGTGGATCGATGCGTTGTGCCGTGTGATGGAAAAGCCATGCTTACCTCCTCGTTCTTTTCTATAGCAAGTTTCAGCTTGAAAACTTCGTTAAGGACCTCCAAAACCGATGCCATCGCAACTGCCAGATTAATTTCCAGCGGGTGACGTGATGCGCAAAGAGTCTTTGCCCATCCAACTCAAGCACAGGAATCAGATGCTTATATTTCGTGAATAGTCCCAGATTCTTCGTGATGTCAATTTCTTCTATTGCAATAAACGATGCCTTTGCTCTGGTGCTTTGCAGCACTGCCTTTGCCTCGTCGCAGAGCGGGCAATCTGGTTTCGTGTAGAACTGGAGTTGCATCGTTTTGGTTTTCAACAAAATCGCCGAGAAGCCAAAGTGAACTACATCTTCTTGAGTTAACCCAAAATCAGTTTGACATCGGGCACAAATGGTGAAACGATACTTATATCATAAAGGATAGGTCTATGAATTACAAACGGTCCACAATAAAAGACAATATTGGACAATCTATATTACAGAGTTTAGCACAAGTAGCCAAAAACCGCACCCACTTTTTACACCAGTCACTGTGGATTCTGTGATAGAATCATGTTAAATCTTTGGGCAAGTCCCAAAGGTCTATCAAGGGAATAGTCGGTTTTGGAATCCCAATCCTTTAGGTTTGGGAGGAAAAACCGCCCTATTAGAAAGGACCAAACCGCCGAAAAAAGATTTGACATTTTTGGTACAAATGTAGTATAATTAGAGTATCACGTTGGCAGACATGTGAAGCGTAACCGCAAGGTTGCGTGTCTGCCTCCCACTTCACAGGGGATAAAAGCGTGACACGTGATAATCCAATGAGATTAACATTTAGATACCCTGTGTATCCTACGAAAACGCAGGAAGAAACATTATTAGATTGGCTTGACTACCTTTGCGAACTGCAGAACTCTGCGCGGCATGATAGGCTTGTTGCGTATGAGACGGAAGGTGCTTTTGTTTCGCTCACTGACCAGCAGAACCTTCTGACTGCAGCGCGTGAGAAATATGACGACTTCCGTGAAGTTCCACAAGATTTCCAAAATCATGCCTTGCGAAGAAACGACAAGGCATTTGTGAACTTCCGTAGACGTTGTAAGAACGGAGACGCTAAAAAAGGGTATCCACGCTACAAAAAGCGTGTGCGTTCTCTGACATGGAGTCTACGCAAATATCCCAAAGTGGTTCGTAAAAAGACCAAAGACACTGACAAACAGACACTCCGCGTTCGCGAGAATCCCATAAGAGAGACCGATTTTAGACACAACCGCTTGAAGGTGCCGAAGTTCGGCGAGGTCAAGATATATATGCCCCGCCCGCTTGTCGGTGATCCAAAAGAAGTGACACTCGTGAAAAAAGCCAGCGGTTGGTATGCCCATATCTCTTGTGAGATAGAGGACACGCCGAAAGTTGAACCGACAGACGCAATCGGAGTTGATATGGGGACAACCCACTACCTGACGACTTCTGACGGTGAAAAGATTGAGAACCCTCGCTGGTATCGTAAGGCAGAGGGGTTATTACACAAACACCAGCAAACACAATCGCGGAGAAAGAAAGGGAGCAAGCGTTGGCAAAAAGCCGTGCATGCGAGTGCCTTACACCAAGAACGGACAACCAACAAACGCAAAGACTTTATAGGTAAACTCGTCTACAAAACTCTATCACCATTACAAAAACAATGTATTAGTGGCAGAGGATTTACGCGTATCTAACATGGTAAAGAACAAACACTTCAGTAAGAGTATCAGCGACGCGTCTTGGGGAACATTCTTTGAGTGGTGTGCGAGTATAGCCGAAAGAGACGGCTTGCACTTCCACCAAGTAGACCCTAAGAATACCTCGCAAAACTGCTCCAGCTGCGGTCAGAAATCGCCAAAGAAACTATCACTGGCGGTTAGAACTTTTAACTGCTGTTATTGCGGTCTCACACTTGACCGAGACCACAACGCTGCACGCAATATACTTTATAGGGCAGCTGCTGCCCTTCGTGGAGAGCGGTGGGTTACCCTCCTCTGTGAAACGAGAAACACGAACGAAGCACGAGACGCAGGTTTGCAGGGAGCAACACAGCTAACGTTGTTTGACGCTCTTAACAAGCCCAAGTCTTTAGGCTTGGGTAGTTGACAGCCTGCTAAGGAGAAAAAACGTGAAATTGAGACTTGCACAATACGGTATTTCCCACGACCACGCTTCGGGGAAAGCCAGCGTGATGAAGGAAAGTGAAGATATTGACTTCGCCGGTGTCTTTGAGCCATCACCAGAAGTCCGAGAGACCCTTGGTCAAAGCCCGGTCTACGAAGGCGTTCACTGGTTTACATCGAAAGAAGAAATACTCGAGGACGAAACAATCGTTGGGGTTGCGGCGCAGGGGCGTGTGTCGCAGAACCTCACGTTTGCACGGGAGATTCTTGAACACGGCAAGCATGTTTGGTTTGATAAACCTGCGGGTGATAACCTCGATGCGTTTCGAGAGGTTTTGGACATTGCCCGAGACAGAAAACTGCTTGTTCAACTCGGTTATATGTTCCGATACAATGCTGGCTTTCAGTTTATCCTTGATTGGGCGAACTCCGGCAAACTCGGTGATATTTTTTCCGTTCGGGCACGCATCTCGTCAGGACCTTCAAGCGACGCACATTGGCAACGTTGGGATTCACTCGGCGAACACTCCGGCGGCATCATGTTTATCCTCGCCTGTCATCTCACCGATATTATCGTGGCATTGCTGGGACGACCCACACGGGTGACACCCTTTTCGAGGCACGATGGACATGACGTGCCGTGGTATCGGAACAATACAGCGGCTGTCCTTGAATATCCCAGAGCAATGGCGATTCTTGAGTCAACGGCACTGGAAGTCGAGTCGGGCAAATCAAGACGCTTGGAAGTCTACGGAACACGCGGAAGCGCGATTCTCGAGCCGCTTGAACCGCCAGAGTTGCGGTTGTGTCTTGATGAGGAGCGGGACGGGTACGCGAAAGGTTGGCAGAGAGTACCTGTGGAACGGCGACCGCGTTACGTCGAAAGCCTTCGAGCCTTTGTCGCCGATATTCGGGGTGAGAAACCCCCTGACCGTTCACTTGATCATGAGTTCACAGTTCAGGAAACGGTATTGCGGGCGGCAGGACTACGATAACCTAAACTGCCATCTGTTGAGGAGTGTCCTCCTTGACGCGACAAACTCCAAAAATTGAGGCAGCATCGTGTCAAGGAGGTTCCTCTCCGAAAAGAGATACACAATTATCTGAAAACCGCGCGGTTATGCGAATCGAACGCCTAACTTTACATTCTCACCCGGGTGCGTCGCAATCTTCGGATACTCGTCCAACAGATCGTCAAAATCAACAACAGGATGGATAATCGGTTCAGATTTTAGACTACCATCGCAAAGTAGCCGCCAGCTGATTTCAAAGAGTCTGCCTTCATTCCAATTTGGATATTCGGGATTCGGTTCACTACAAGCGCGTGAAAAGATAATAGTCGGTCGATTGAAATGCGCTTCAGCACCGAGATCTAACCCTGTTGGGTAGATGCCGGGCCATGCCCCAGCGACAACAGTCCCTAAATAAGCCACGCCACGGATAGCCGCTTGCAGTGCCGTATGATGACCGCTATATTCAATACAAACATCGGCACCACGCTTGTTGGTAGCTTTTTTAATTTCCAAACCAGCATCAACTGTCGCGGAGTCAAGGACAATATCGGCACCACATTCGAGGGCAACATTGCGGCGTAACTCGAGTGGATCGACACCAATTACAGGGTAGGCACCCGCCAATTTAGCAAGCTGCAGTGCCACCAATCCAATTCCACCAAGCCCAAAGACTGCCACGGCATCACCAATGCGAATATGACCGTCGCGCACCGCGCCGAGGGCAAAATCTGTTGGATCCAGACAGACGGCTGCCTGCCAAGGAACGCCATCGGGAAGTTTCCGGACACCTGCAGCACCCCAAACATTTTCCTCGCGAAAGGAGCTGTGCCGAAAAACCCGATCTCCGACCTCAAAGTCGGTAACGTCCGCGCCAATCTCAGTTACCGTGCCAACACACATGTTCCCAAGTCCTGAAGGATAATGCACCATTCCGGAGGTGTTCGCTTGAAAGACCTTATATTCCGAATCGTAGCCACCGCGTGGGCTTGCATAACCTTTATATGATGCCATCTCTGAACCGTGTTTGGCTGCGCCAAACTGGCTCTTGACTCGAATTTCATTCGCTTGCAAGGGTGGGCTTTCATATTCTCGGAAAGCGACCTGTTCTTGTGCGGGAGCAATGAGTTCTCTTAACATACTGGCTATTTTCCTTCCTGTGTTATTTGCGACTCGGTGTCACATGAACGCACAGTAATTTTCTGCTCGTTCGTTAATCGTAGATTTTACTATGATCCGGCAATAACGGGTCTATTAAGGCACTCTTAAATAACGGGCTGTGTTCTCAAAAGCAGTTGCGAATTAATCGGAAACCTGCCCGTAGCGTAGTGGAAGGCAGCCCAGGTGCTCATAAATTAAAAAATTTCAGTCGGCGATTGCTTGGTAACTGAGGATACGAATTTTCTCTCCGAGATCCAAGTCGCCGCTGGGATGCAATTGGCACATGAAAATGCCGATCATCTGTTCTTGAGGGTCAATGAAGAAACTTGTAAAGAAGAAACCGCTCCAGCCAACCTCCCAACTGACCCAACTTCATTAAGGTCTGATTCGTCTCGGACAACGCTAAAGCCTAAACCGAATCCGAAGTCGACATCCATATTAGCGAGTTGATTCAAAGTCATCAACGCAACGGTTTTTCGGCTTAATAATCGGACACCGTCAAGTTTTCCACCGTTGAGCATCATTTGCGCAAAGCGGACGTAATCAGGGGCAGTAGATACCAACCCACCCCCGCCAGAGAAATAAGTGCGCGGACCCTTATACGGATAGTCAGTTGAGTAGGTTAACGAACCCTCTACTGTCGGTTCTGGAGACTTTCGCGTTATGGGACCATCTTTGGTTCGCTCATACACCTGTCGCAAGCCGTTCGCGTTTCGCTTCAGGGATAAAAAAATGTGTGTCGTTCATACCGATCGGTTTGAAGATACGCTCGGAGAAAAACTCATTGAGCGACATCCCCGACACGACTTCAACGAGGTAACCGAGCAAATCTATTGACAATCCGTATTCAAATTCGGCACCCGGCTGATGCAACAACGGAAGAGTCGCCAACACTTTCATCTTCTTATCGAGGGTGCTCTCATCTTGAAGAAGCCCGTGGGTGATATCCGCAGCAGCGTATTGCGGACCTAAGCGTTCATTCCACTGATACGTTAGACCGGAGGTATGGGTAAGCAGATTCCAAATTGTAATTTGCCGTGTTGCCGGTACAGGTTGAGCCGAATCTTCGGCAGATTCTGGTGGCATCACGTGCATCTCTTTGAAAGCTGGAATGTACTTTGAGACCGGTTCGTTCAACCGAAAATGTCCCTCTTCATAGAGCATCATCACAGCGACGCTCGTGATCGGCTTGGTCATTGACGCAATACGGAAAATGGTGTCGGGTGTCATCGGCTTTCCTGCTTCGACATCCATCATACCGTAAACGCCCAGATGTGCGATCTTTCCGTGCCGAGCCAGCAATGTAACGCCGCCAGCGATTTTCTGCTGAGCGACATGTGTTTCCATTACTTTATCAATCCTTGAGATCCTTTCGGTGGAAAGCCCAACTGCTTCAGGCTCCACCGTAGGGAGATCATGACTGAAGGCAGATACTGTCAGAACCAACAAGAACAAGATGTGTACTAAAATTCTGTCCGCTTTTTTCATATTAATCACTCGGCAACCTCAGCGTTTCTGGAGGATAGTTTCTTCTTTTAGATTCCAGTACTTCCGTATCTAACCATCTGTCCGTCAGTCAATTGGGGCAATGGACGACAAAGACTAACGGCATACGGAGCGTGCCTACTACTCTTAAGGTTGACGGCACGCGGAGCGTGTCTACTACTTTTAAGATTGACGGCACGCGGAGCGTGTCTACTACTTTTAAGATTGACACTTTTAAGGTTGACGGCACACGGAGCGTGCCTACTACCCTTAAGCCAAAATTTCTCGGACGACATGTCCGTGGACATCGGTGAGGCGGAAGTCTCGTCCTTGGAAACGGTAGACCAGTTTTTCGTGGTTAATCCCGAAGAGGTGTAACATCGTGGCGTGAAAGTCGTGGACATGCACGATATTTTCAACGGCATTATACCCCAATTCATCGGTGTTACCGTAACTAATACCACCTTTGACTCCACCGCCAGCCATCCACATTGAGAATCCCTTGATGTGGTGGTCGCGTCCGGTGCCTTGTGCCATCGGTGTTCGACCAAATTCGCCGCCCCAAATCACTAAGGTATCATCTAACATACCGCGCTGCTTCAAATCATTGACGAGCGCAGCTGTTGCCTTATCAACATAGCCTGCAGTCGTTTTGATGGCGTTCTCAATGCCGCCGTGATGATCCCAACCGCGATGGTAGAGTTGGATAAACCGAACACCGGGTTCGGCTAACCGATCGTGCGAGGAGACAGTTTGACGCGTAGGACCCGTCGCCGGGTGTTGCGCCGTACATATCAAGAAACGCTGCGGCTCTTTGGAGATGTCAGTCAGTTCTGGGACACTCGTCTGCATTCGGAACGCCATCTCGTACTGACTAACCCGCGTCGCGATTGCTGGATCATCCACGGTCTCATTGAACATACCGTTCAAGGTTTGCACGGCATCTACAACGTCCCGTTGCTGTTCAGCTATTGACACCGCCAGGGTTGGTGACGTAGTGAACGGGATCGCCGGTCGAATGGAACGGGACTCCTTGAAACTGACCTGGGAGAAACCCACTATGCCATTGCCGTGTTGCAATCGGTTGGTCCTGGCCACCGCCAGAGGAGGTGAGGACGACGTAACCCGGTAGATTTTCATTCTCACTACCAAGCCCGTAGAGCAGCCACGACCCCATGCTCGGTCTGCCAGCGATTGCAGTGCCAGTGTTCATGAAAGTATGTGCGCGGATCGTGATTAATCTGCTCGGTTTGCAGGGAGCGCACAATACAAATATCATCGGCGAGGCTTCCGATGTGCGGGAACGCTGTACTTATCTCCTGACCTGATTGTCCCCACTTTTTGAATTCATGTGTGGGACCGAGGCATTAAGCGAATCCGCTTGTCCCTGGAGTTGAGCAATCGGTTGTCCTTTGGTGAAAGACCTCGGCATCGGTTGCCCATGGAGTTCTGCCAGTTTCGGTTTGTGGTCCAAAGTCTCTAAGTGCGAAGGACCACCCGCCATGCAGAGATGAATAATGCGTTTCGCTTTCGGCGGTACATGTGACTCGGTAACAATCCCTTGCCACCGCTCAGTCTCCGGTGCGGCGTTGATAATTGATGGAGACAGCAAAGACGCAAGGGCGAGTGAGCCGACACTCCGCACTGTTTTCCCCAGAAATGTGCGCCTTGTAAGACGAAGATTCGTTTCTTCATGAATATCTATAGCCATACCTAATACCTCTTGTTTGGCGTTTTGTAATTTCTCAATAGATGCGCTTGCAAGCGTGGGCGCACCCAAAAAGTCCCTTAATTTGATGGAGTTTAGGTCTTCGACTGAACAGCCAACATGTCATTGACAGCATGAGTGAAAGTCTCTGTCGCCCATTGGTCAAGATCTTTCCCACTGGCTTCAGCAGCCCTTGCAATGGCTACGTGTACATTGCAAGGAATCTGTAACCTCAGATTTCCGGAATACGGTTTCTGTGCTGGTTTATTCAGTTTCTCGCACGTTTCCAGATAATCCTCCACGGCTTCTTCAAAAGCTTCCTGAAGTTCAGGAACAGTGTTACTGTGAAACCCGACGATGTCTGTGATTCCTGCAATATGGCCGACAAGACATCTATCTTCTTCGCTGTACTCAATATGCGCGCTATAACCTTTGTATTTCATGGAATTATTCCTGCCTCCTCCAGATTCCACGCGACGGACTCCAAACCGTCCAACCTTAATATCGCATAATCGTCTCATGCAAATTCAATATTACCCGTGCCACAGAAGTCCACGCCGCCAATTCGTCAGGTTTAAAGTCTTCCGTTACAGGGGTTTCACCTGTTGCTACCAACGCGTTAGCAGCATCAAGGTCGGCAGTGTACTCAGCCTGGTGCTTCTCATAGAGAGAAGTCATAATTTCTAATTCCTTTGGCTGTGGCATCCGAGACAAGGTCCATTGGTATGCCCAGTTGATACGCTCGGCGACGGATTCACCACCCTCTTGGATAATCCGCGATGCAAAGACGCGTGCCGCCTCAACGTAGCTTGGGTCGTTGAGTAGCGTCAAAGCTTGCATTGGGGTATTAGAGGTTGCACGCTCAGCGGTACATTCCTGACGACTCGGCGCATCGAACGCCATCATACTCGGATGCAAGAAGGTGCGCTGCCAATGTATATAAAGCCCGCGGCGATATTGATTCTCCCCTGCATCGTGCATATAAACCCGCTTCGGGAAGTTCAAGTTCGAGTAGTAACCCGCCGGCTGGTAAGGTCTCACACTCGGACCGCCGATTTTGGGGACAAGCAGTCCACTCAACAACAATGCGTTATCGCGGACCACCTCTGCATCGAGCCTCCAGCGTGATTGGCGTGCTAACAAACGATTGTAGGCATCCTTCTCCTCCAATACCTCCGTCGATTTCGAGGATTGACGATAAGTGTTTGAAGTGACGAGGAGTTTTACGATATGTTTGACGTTCCAACCGCTCTCCACAAATTCGACAGCGAGCCAGTCAAGTATTTCAGGATGTACCGGCGATTCGCCTTGTGCGCCAAGGTCATCCAAGATGCCGGATAACCCCGTTCCGAAGTAGAGTGCCCAAAGTCGATTTACAAACGTGCGGGCAGTCAGTGGATTTTCCTTTGACACTACCCACTGTGCAAGCTCTAATCGGGTCGGTCGGCGGTTCTTGATACCGAGATCGCCAAGGAAAGCCGGTATCATCGGTTCGACGATCTCACCCGAATCGTCCATCCAGTTGCCCCTTGGTAGCACGCGTGTCGTTCGGGGTTGCGTAGATTCAGTGGTAAGTGAGTAAGGAATCTGTGCTTCGATTTCACCTTTCTGCTTCTGTAAATTCGCAATCTGATTCCGGATACCGTCAAGCGCAGGTGTGATGCGGCGATACTCCGCTGCAATCTGCTCGCGCTGATTCGTTGTTCTGACAGAGGGATCTACCTGAATTGCTGCAATGACCTGTTCCGTATGGGTGTGTTTTACCGCCGAGCCGCGAGTCGTTGCGATGCCAGCCACGTCCCAATAAGCGGTGCCACCAAACTGTGCGAAAGCCATCCCATTCAGGACACTTCCCGGTTCCAAACCAACATCCGCTGGATCCACCTCAAGACGAACCCATTCGCCGACTGCTGGCAGAAGTCCCATCGGTTTGTGAGCAGGTGTGTCGTTTCCAATCCCACCGAAGTCAATCTTGTCCTCACCCCAAAATGCGCGATGATCCCAATTTCCGTCGTTCCATTGGAGCATAACCGTCTCTGGAGGTGATTCGGGGTCAATCCAGATATATGCAAACAACCGATCGTCCTCAGCCAGAGTGAACTTTCGATTGGCACCTCGGAAAGCGTGCTGGACTGTTTGTTCAGCTGCCGCTGTTTGGCGACGTGATAAAAGTTTACTGAAAACAGGTGCTTCATTTTTCCCGACGAATTCCCACGTGCCTTCAGTGCTACCACCGTTTGCTTGGGCATCGTCCACCCACGCGAAATCGGTAGGTTCCATTGACGCAAGCAGTGAACGAATTTCGTTCTCCCACTCCGCCTGTTTGGCTTCTAACCCGGGCGATGACGCTTTGAATACCTTCTGCAATTTCGTTAATTCGTCGTCAATATCTCGGAGTGCCGATTCCTGCATCGGTGTGGGTAGCATCACGACAGGTTCCCATTTGCTGTTACCGCCGTACACGCCAGGTCCTTTGACATCCGCGAAAAATGCGGCGAAACTATAAAAATCTTTCGCGGTATACGGATCAAACTTGTGGTCGTGACATTGCGCACAGCCGAGTGTTGCACCCAGCCAGACGGATGCAGTCGTCCGCACCCGGTCTGCGGCATAGATCGAGAGATATTCCTTCGCTTGTGCCCCACCTTCCGCAGTTGTTTGATTCAGACGGTTATAACCGGCAGCAACCTTCTGTGCCGGCGTTGGGTTCGGCAGGAGATCACCTGCGAGGTTTTCGACCGTGAATTGATCAAACGGCATGTTGTCATTAAATGCTTGGATTACATAATCCCGATAGGGCCAGACACTCACGTTTTCGTCAGAGTGGTAACCACTGGTATCCGCATAGCGCACCAAATCGAGCCAGTACATTGCCATCCGCTCGCCGTACTGCGGTTCAGACAGAAACGTATTGACGAGGGATTCATAGGCATCAGGCGTTTCATCTCTCAAAAAATGTTCGACCTCCGTAGGTGTGGGCAACAACCCAGTGAGATCGAAACTCAAGCGACGGATAAGCGTTCGTTTATCCGCTTCTGCTGACGGAGTGAGACCCTCTGCCGCTAATCTTCCAAGTATAAACGCGTCAATAGGATTACGAACCCATGCAGTGTCTCCAACAGTAGGCGGCTCGACCCGTTTGGGGAGATTGTAAACCCAGTGTTCCTCCCATTCGGCACCTTCAGCAATCCACTGGATGAGCGTATCGATCTGTTCCTGTGTCGGCTGCCGATTGGAGATCTGCGGTGGCATCCGTTGGTCAATATTCTCGTGCGTTATGCGTAGGACTAATTCACTGTTTTCCGGCTCCCCCGGGACGATGATTGGATAACCACTTGGTGCAGAGAATGCACCTTCTTTGGTGTCAAGCCGCAGGTTGGCTTGCCGGACCGCTGGATCGGGACCGTGGCATGCATAGCATTTATCCGACAGGATCGGTCGGATATCACGGTCGAATTGAAGTTTCTCTGCATAGGCAGGTTGTAGTACAATAGCGAGTACTAACAAGAGTAATACAAAACTCACACAACGCGTGTGAACCCATCTTGAAGGGTTTAAACATGATAGCTGTATCTGGGACATTATAGGGTATCTCCTCCATTTCTTCTGTACGGGCGATGCTACAATGATCGTCCGTTGCCAACTCTGTACATTGAGATCAATCTTACCATCCTTAAAATTGCTCAATTGCTCAATAGTATATCATTAGAGTGAAATATGTGCAAGCAAATCCCGCGATATGCAAGAGCGTTTCGTTCTCTACCCTTCACTTCTGGAAGGGTAATATGTTTATAGAAATGGTGCTTTTTACAAGTGAAACTTCACTGTGGTACTGGGGCAGCAATGTGTCTAAAGATACAGAAAACTGAAAACTGAACGACACTGATACTGCGAAAATTTCAGTGGTTTTTCATTATACTCCAGAGTATGATACTTTGGAGTATAATAATGTAGAATAGATGGAGAAATGGAAATGGCTAAAATTATCACAGGACATCGCGTTGGGCAAAATGGCGCAATCCGTGTTGGATGTTCAGCTGTTATTTTCGATCAGCAGCGTCAAAAGATTCTATTAACGAGACGCGAAGATAACAATCAATGGTGTTTACCAAGTGGTGGGATGGAACCCGGGGAAAGTGCAAGTGAGGCATGTATACGAGAGGTTGAAGAAGAAACAGGTTTGCAAGTTGCAATAAAACGCTTAATCGGCGTTTACACAACCCCGCACGAACTAATCGTGTATCAAGATGGAAACAAAATCCAGTTGGTGGCTCTATGCTTTGAAGCAGAAATTGTGGGTGGCGAACTCCGGCTTAGTTGCGAAACAACCGAATACGGATACTTTTCCTATCAAGAAATACAAGAATTGGATTTGCTTTTGAACCACATGCAACGTATCAAAGATGCATATAGTGGAGAAATGACGACTTTGATCAGATAACAGATCTTTTAGATAGAAGCATCTAAATTTGTGGAATACAACTTTAACTCGACAACATAATCGGGCGGTGTGGGTCAATAAACCTGTTATTCTCATCCTTCCGGCGCGGGGGCGGTAGTGCGTCGGCTTTTGCGCGCAGTTTTGAGAGTCCGTCAGCGTAAGCTGGCGCGTCAATCAAGTTGTTTCGTTCATCTGGATCTTCGGCGAGATCGAAAAGTTGTTCGGGCCACCCTTTATCGTTGTCGAATCTGAAATACTTCAAGCTGCCCTCTTTGACCATCACAGACGGTCCGTTTTGAACACGCCAAAGTTCACTATAAACAGTATCATGCCAGTCGGGCACATTTCCATCAATCAGCGGCAGGAACGAACGTCCATCAAGTTCATCCGGAGCGGGAATGTCTACTAACTCACACACAGTCGGAAACAGATCGACCAACGAGACATTCTGCTCAATGATTCTCGGTTCTCGTCCAAACCGTTTCGGATACCAGATAGAAAGCGGCACCCGTGCCGAAGCCTCAAAGTAGCTCTGTTTCTCCCACAGCCCTTTCGTGCCAAGCATCTCGCCATGGTCAGAGAGGAAAACAATGATAAAATCGTCTAAGACGTTCAAATGTTCCAGTTTCTCAATAACTCGGTTGAACTGCGCATCCATCCACTCTATCATCCCGTAGTACGCCGCGGTTGCCCGGTGTGCCTGACGGTAGGTAACATCTTGACCGACTCGAACCCTGAAAAAATCGTCGAATCCAAACTGCTCGTTCGGCTCTTCGACAATCGGCTCCACCCGCTGCATGTAATAAGTAAACAGATCGAGTGGACACTGATACGGATAGTGTGGTGCGATGAGGCTTACTGCCATACAGAGTGGATTGAACTTGGGACGATCGTAAGAGGCGTTGACGAAATATTCCTCAAGGAATAGTAGCGCACCGTCCACATTGTATTGGTCATTGAGCATCCATTGTCCTAAACCGGGTTGTGCGTCGCGGACTTCCTGAATCACTTTGTTCTGCTTTGGACCAGTACCGGGTTCCGATTCAACTCGCGCGTAATGCTCATCCTTGACAGTCGGATATGGATAACCGTTGTTACCGATGATATCGCGTCCGATTCGTTCCCGCCAACCGTGCATCACATCAGTCCCGACAAAGTGCATTTTGCCTGCACAACAGGTATAGTACCCGTAATTTCCCAACTGTCCCCGGAATCGTTCGGACCTCTGTCGGCATCGGATCGCCAAAGTTGAGACTTCCGCAGTTACGGGGATAGAGTCCTGAAAGAAAACTTGGCGAGCAGGGACACAGATGGGTGAAGGGGTATAAGCGTTGCGGAAGTAGATACCCTCATCCATAAACCGAGAGAGTGTCGGCGTGCGGATAGCCGTGTCCCCTTCGATTGGCAACACATCGGGACGGTGTTCGTCGTTGATGAGGAATAGAATGTGCGGTTTATCTTGTGGCATGGTTGCTTTGGGTTGTGGTCCGTGGAGCGTGTCTGCTACTTTGGTGGACAGCAGCCACACCCGCCCGGCGCGTGCTTACTACTTTAATAAAGGGACATCAAGCCTTCTGCTCCGGGAATCAGTCTTTTGCTCAAATTCGGGCGTAATCCATCGGGCACCGGACGGTTTACCGGGGTTACGATAGGCATAAACCACCGTCCAACGGGTATCGCTATCCGGTTTTCTTGCACTCACTGCGTGTGCAGCATGCGTCCACATCAACGCGACTGTCCCTGGTGGTGCAGATAATGCCTCAATCTCTAATGGTTGACCTGTCTCTGGGTGGGTTTTCCCTGCCAACCACCCTTCTTGTAGTGCCTCATCCGTCCGACCCTGGATCTTGACATTCCGATAGAGGTGGCTTCCCGGAACTGCCTTCAAACCACCATCGTCTGGTTCAAATCCGTTGACATAGAAGAAAATACGGACGAAGCCTAAGCGCGGGTCGTCATCGGAGTATCCGTGGCTGTGCCATCCAATACCACCATTGCCGCCGGGTCGATTGAGACTGACACAGTGATCGTATCGGATATTTTCACCCAAAACTTTCCGTGCAAGTTCAAGCATCTGCGGATGTGCGATCAGACTTTCGAGATAACTGTCATATTCTGCAGAAAATCGGTTCGGCTCATGCCCTTCTTTCGGTGTGTGCGAGAGTTCATGAATATGCGAGAGCGAATCCGTCAATTTTTCCTGCGCATCTGGTGTGAGCAAGCCGGGGAAGACGAAATGCCCATCACTATCCAACGTTTTTCGTTCCTGTTCACCAAACGTGTAGGCATGAAATAGTGAATCTCGCCTGCCAAGGCAGGCTTTCAGGGGGTTTTGTGACATAAAAAATCCTCCCGTTTAGCGATACCTTCGACAAGACCGAGGGTGCCCAGTATTGAGTCACACTCAGTCTTGTTACCATCAATATGGAGATTGATTTCAAAAAGCCGCCTGCCGCTAAACAAGTGCTCCCCTGCTCGGTTGTTGCCCGGGGTTGTCCACCTGCCCATCTGGGCGCGGGCAAGGTGCAAGTTTGCCCGCAAACATCGGAAAATCGCCAACCAACGCAATCTTTAGGTTTGGGAGTAGGTCAATCGGCTTTAATGGCAGCCCAGATCGTTGCGAGCTTATCTGAAGGTTCAATAGCAGCAGCTGTTTTTAATCCGTCAGTCACGAGGGTTTCAATATCATCATTGTCCAACGCCACATTGAAGATGGCAACGTCGTCAATTATTCCAGCGAAAAACTCACCCCACTGACCATGTTGTCCAGTGGCTAAATAGACACCTATTAAAACGGGTTTGTCGGTTAACGGGTTCCTTCCTAAGTTTGGCGTAGTTATACCATCGCCAATCTGATCAGCGTCCATGTATACTCCAAACTCTTCACCATCCCAGGTAACGGCAACATGATGCCAATCTGTATCTGGATCCCAAGGTGCGTCTATAAAGTGAAGCGTGCCCCCTGGATCATGCGTGTGATGTCGGATTACACCCCCATCCCACCAAAACCCAGGAGCCCAATCATCTTTGGTCACAACAGCCATGCCACCAGCGGGAGGCTTCTCTAATTTAAACCAAAGGGCAATCGTGTGTTCACCTCCAACATTTAAAGAATCATCGTGAGCAATTTCCACATAAGCATCCGAGCCGTCAAGACTCAAACCCTTGCCAAACTTGCCATCAACCCATTTTGCACCACCCTCAATCGTGCCGTTATTGTCCGTCCCAGAGGAATCTTCGGCTTCGTCACCACGACCCTCATCAAAGAGCCACATTCCGACGCAAGTTTTAAAGTCAATTTCAGCAGAGCTGATACCTACAAACATCACGCTAATAACCATTAAACTGACACATAATGGTTTTAAACTTGTAACTGTGGTTTTCATCTTTTATTCTCTCCTTCATCATTACTCAAAGCGAAAGTCAGCGAATTATCCACTGGCTATTACTCAAAAATGAGTCTCGCCCGATAGGTA
The DNA here is from genome assembly GCA_030341885.1 of Geodia barretti. NCBI lineage: Eukaryota > Metazoa > Porifera > Demospongiae > Tetractinellida > Geodiidae > Geodia > Geodia barretti. The sequence goes on along the minus strand of CASHTH010002784.1, from coordinate 43,767 downwards.
TTGGTCCCTGAGGCAGCAAGAATAATCTGGCTTTCCTCTGTATAGTTTGGCATAGAACGTCTCCTGTAGCTTAGGTATCCTTTCCAGATTGTTCTGGTGGCTTGTAATATGAAACGTATTTTACGCCCTGCCGTTTGCGTTTTTCCTGTCGCGCTCTCAAATACGCGGAGAGTTCTTCCATAGAATTGAATTTGGCATTGAAGCTATTCGATACATTCTCAGGAGGGTCAGTGTAGTTTTCAAGGTTCTCTTTCATCAAGAGCTATGTCTGAAACGACAAACTCAAATCTCGCATAATCCTCCCATACCTGCCGAGTTGCCTGTTGCCAAGACGCTACAGTTGAATCAGGGCTAGGCCACGCCACCAAATAACTCACAACCGTCGTCTCAATATAAACTTTCGGTCTCGGTGCTGTATAGTATACCATGAGATACATCCAATAATACGTTTTTGGAATCGGCTATCTCAGTTCGGGTCCCGGATTCCGATTCCATTTCAAGGGTTCAACGTCACTTTATGGTCCGGCGCAAGCTCGGCAATTCGTGCCCAATCTGCATCTGACCATGCGAAACTTTGCCGGAGTCTCCCAATATGTCCTTGCATTCCTGTAGGTAACAGCGCAAAAAACGGATGATACCAGAGTGTAATCACAGTCCGGCGTTCATCTGATTGATTGCCGTGTGAGGCGTGTAACAGCCGAGAATCGCCGATAACCAAGTCTCCCGCTTTCACCGGTATGTCAACTTCACCCGAAAAGTGTTGATAGGCGGGATGGTTAGCATCATCGACGCGTTGTAGTGATTCGCCGTGAGCACCGGGGAGTATGTCATGCAGCGGATGTCGATTCAGATGCGAACCTTTAATAACTCGGAGACACCCGTTGGACGGTGTTGTGTCAACCAAATAATACATGAGGAACAGTTGCTGAGGTAAGGCTGTGTAGCTACAAGGGTCGTTCCAACCCCACCAATCTTGATGCCAAAATAAGGGTGGACTCTGGGGCGGTTTGCTGATGACATATCCCGACGACCATTTCGGTCTCAAGAAACCCAAAGCATCCATAGCCTGAAGTGTCCGTGGATAAGCGACCAACTCCGCGAAGAGTGAATGCACATACACACTGATCATACTGCCAGATGAGCGATGAGAGGCACGTTCATCTTCCGTTTGTGCGTCAAGCAGTTCGCCTGTCACTGTCCGAAGCCGGGTGAGCATCTCTTCCTTCAAGACATCCTCCACAACACAGTAACCATCGACAATTAATTGATCATATTTTTCTTTCGGTTTTTCGATTTTCATAACTACAACCTTCCGTTTTTCGACTTTTATAACTTGACCTTCAAGACGCTAACGAGAAGGTCTCCCATGTTTGAACCCGTAGAGAAAGATATGCATCCACGATCTTGCATAATGTTGCTATCATTTTTTAGCCACTACAGAAAATCCATCATCTTCTGGAAGGAAATCTTCTACCTTACGTTTCTTGTAGAAATGGAAATCCATAAATCCTGCTTCCACAAGACAGTTCTTGAGCTCGTCCGGAGAGAGACACTTAACAAAATAGTCGCACCTATAATGTTTCTGCATTTCTAAATCTATTTTAAGCCAGCTGCATCTTGATCCATCATCACTTTTGTCATATTCTTGACTTTGCAGGACAAACACGTTTTTCTTAATTTCACTCCAAGTAGCCTGTGGGAATCGCTGCTTTTTTATTGATTGATTTGCATGAGCAAAATAGAGCCTGCCATTAGGCGTGAGTGCTTTATGGATTCGGTTTAAGAGCGACACCAATCCCTCTTTGGAACGATAAAAAAATGAGCCCTCGAAGAAAATAACAGAAAACTTCTCTTCAAAACGCATTTCATTATAGTCGCCCAGAATAAATTCGATTTCTAAATTTTCGCGTTGTGTGATGTTTTGAGCCTCAGCAAGGAAGTTTGGCGACAGGTCCATCCCTACAACGTGATAGCCGTGCCGAGCGAATTCACGCGAATAGCTTCCAATTCCACAGCCTGCCTCTAATATCTTGTCATTTTTAGATAGCAGCACCTTTTCGTAGAAAGGAAAATGTTTTTCTGTAAATTCGATCGTCTCAAAATTGTGTCTCGCATGCTCAAGATACCAACTATCATATACCTCGTGCCCAAATCAGTTCTAAGAAACTCGCAAGAGAGATCGTTCATTTTTCCTCCTAAGGTGAAGAGTAGGATATTCCTTGCCCAGGTTCATTCGCTACTTTACTCATCAAACCACATTTACAAACAAATGTCAAGTCAAGGCACCCAAACCTAAAGGATTGGGCTTGTGCTTCGTAGACCGCAGCGTTTCCGAAGAAACGTCTTACGCAGTCTCCACAGGGGGACCCAAGCAGCCCCGAAGGATATTGATAGCCGCGTTTACGTCTCTATCGTGGTGGGACCCACATTCAGGACACGTCCACTGTCTATCTGAAAGCGAAAGATTTTCGTTGTGATACCCACAATCGCTACAAGGTTTTGATGTAGCCGTCCACTGTCCGACTTGAAAGAATTCACGATTATGTTTGAAACACTTGAACTTCAATATCTCAACGAACTGTCCGAAGGCGAGGTCAGAGACTTTCCGTCCCCAGAGGCGTTTCATACCCTCAAGGTTGAGCATCTCGGTCGCGATGCGGTCAAACCTTCGGCAAAGGTCGGTGGCAAGTTTCCAATGCCAGTCTCTGCGTTGGTTGGCAACTTTACGGTAAAGTCTGGCAAGTTCTCTGACGGCACGCCACCAATTGCCAGAACCTTTCTGCTTGCGACTCACAGCTTTATTGAGTGTTCGGAGTTCATTCAAGGACTGCTTCAAGGGTTGCGGATGCTGTATCTTCTCACCGGTATTGAGCGTCAGATAGGTATCCAGTCCGAAGTCTGCGCCTACACTTTCACCTGTAGCGGGCAAGACTTCTTTGGATGCGTTATCTGTAACAACGGACAGCCAATACGTCCCAACACGGTCGCGAAGAATTTGGATATAGCGGACGTTCCCGTTCCAATCGCGATGGTGGTGATACAAGATGTTGCGACGCTTGAACACAAACTTCTGTTTGTCAGGACACCATTCTTTGAAGGACAAGCGAATCGTGCCTTTCGGTATTATAGAAGGTTTTCCGTCTTTGTGTTCTTCAAAAACCTTATATCCTGTTTGGAACTTCGCAGAACGGTATTTCCCTCGCTTCTTGAACTTCGGGGGACCGACACGTCGACCGCGCCGCCCATTTTCAAGCCAATCAAAGAACCGTTGGTAGCCGATATGGATACGGACAATCACTTGGTCAAGTGTGTCGCGGGGGATCCACGCCCAGTGTTTATGAGTGCGTTGGAGCAACTTCGTCAAATGTGGTTGCAGCCGATACCGACCGGCGTACTTCCCATACATGCGATAGTATCGCTTCTCCAAACGCAGAAAGTGGTTGTGAACATCGCACAAGTCATCAAGCAAGTTGCCCAAGCGTTTGATTTGCGGGTGGTCGCGTATCTGATATTTATCAGTTCTCATGGTGCTACCAGTTACCAGTTTTTTAACCCTTACAAGTAGGTAGAGCAGACCGTAACCTTGCGATTACGCTTGTAAATCTGCCCTAACTGGTATAGAAATTATATCACATTTTGGACCGAAAGTCACGTTTAAAACAAACCTTTGGTCCTTTCCAAGAGGGCGGTTTTTCCTCCCAAGTCTAAAGACTTGGGTTTCCAAACCGTAAAATTGATGAACATAGGAAGGCGCGGTTAAAAAACCGCGCCTATAGGAAAAGGTTACTTATAGTTTGTATCAAATGACCCCATGAGTTATACTCATAGTATGAGTTACCCTAACAGGTAGATGTATTTGCATCACCGACACTCTCCTCATGGAGGTCTCTATGACACGCCAGATGGATACCGCCTATGGTATCAAACGCATCGAATCCAAGAATGCCAGAGCTGCTATTATTCAGAAGATTTCAGCAGACTTTAATCTCATGCCTATAGTGGCTGAAGCCTACTATAAACAGATTTCTACCTACTTTGCGCAACACGCCAATGTTCAACTGACATCGGGACAAATCTGTTACGAGGCTGTCGCCGCCGAGGAACCCGCAGGCAAACACATCGCTTTAGCGAAAAAAGTTTCCTGTCGCCTGAAACTCAATGACATCGACACCGATCTCGAAGTCTTAGCCGATTACGGCCTGGCAGGTCTCAGACGACATCGCATCCTCCGATTGACCCAAGAAGCTTATGATCAAGATGCCTTGCTGAGTTATGAAGATTTAGCCGTGTTATTAACCAGCAGTCCTGCCACGATGAAACGCGACATCCGAGCGTTGAAACAGGACGGATATTTCGTGATGACGCGCGGGGCGAAACACGACATGGGCCCAGGGCTGTCTCATAAGACGCAGATTCTGGAGTTGTATTTCAAAGCATACACCTTCACCGAGATTGAGCAAAAGACGAACCACTCCGAACGCGCCGTCTCCCGCTACTTGAGAGACTTCACACAGGTCGCGACGCTCTATCATCAAGACTTTCCCAAAGCACAGATACGCCTGATCACCCACCTCTCTGACCGGCTGATCCGCGAGTATCTCTCGCTGTATGAGGAATACCAACATACCGATCGCATGACCCAGCTGCTTCACCCAGAGTCCGTGGATGAAAAAAAGGGGGACCTCCGATGAGCAAACCTTTGACGCGCACACAAGTCAATGAGAAGAAGTTCAGACGCATCAACGATAAATCTCTACGACAGTTGCTGATCCATCGCTTTCTCAATGACTACGGGTATGACAAAGGCGAAGTCACTGCGACTGCTATTGTCGATGACATTCTCAAGACCGTTGAGGACTATTTCGTCATTACCCTCCCTTTGGAGAAACTCGCCACGGGCGACTCACTCCCAGAGGAGCGATACCTCAGCTATGGACACCTCGTTTGGATGGCTGTCCCGATTGATGAATATCCACAAAGAGGCAAATCCATCGTCAAAACCCGTATGAAACCCATCATCCTGACTTACCTCGCCGCAGAGGATATTGAATCCTTTCGCAACGGTTTTACCTCCCGGCAACTGCGGATCAATCGCTTGGTCCGCTGGTGTTATCAAGCTTATGACCAAGGCGCCTTATTGACACAACTCGACTTGGCGGTCTTGCTCAACGTCTGTGATCAGGTCGTCTGTGATTATGTCAACGAATGGCAAAAAACCACGGGAGAAATCTTACCCACTCGCGGCAATATCCATGACTTATCGGGTGCTATTACCCACAAGAAAGAGATCATAACCCTCTATCTTCAAGGGCATCTCACTCCCACTATTGCCGCCAAAACCAAGCACTCTAAGGAGGCAGTTGACCGATACATTCGTGATTATGAGTCCGTCAAAGTCGTGCGCACCGCTACCGCTGATATTGACAAAATCTCACACATTACACGACTTTCTAAACGCGTCATCTCTCAATATCTCGACCTGATCCCGCAGCAGCATCTCCAAGCTATCGATGAAAACCTCGCCAATGCAGCTGCAAACGATGAAACCACTGAACAAGGAGAAACTCAATGATACCTGACCTCCTGTTCTTGACGAACTGACTTCGCAAAACCGGGGCAGGGGTTGCGTAAAAATACGCTTGACCCCCGCTCGTAGTTTTGCTACACTTTAGAAACGTTGATCGCCAAACGCATCATTTCTCAATGAAGATGCCAGCGAACCCAACTCAACCCACTCATCGGCGATGACTGGGAAGCTAATAAACATCAGCATTCCAGCTATCCTATGGTCATTTGATACTATTTCAGAATAAGCATTTTCCGCGTGGCTGCGAACTCACCGGCTGTAAGTGTATAGAAATAGACACCACTCGCTACAGCCTCACCCACCTCATTTTTCCCATCCCAGTACGCCGCACGACTCCGGTTCTGATACATTCCGGCAGACTGGTGTTCCAATACCAATGTCCGAATCAATGTACCGTTTATCGAATAGATGTGTAATGTCACCGCTGCAGGTTCAGACAACTGATAGGGTATCCATGTCTCCGGGTTGAATGGGTTGGGATAATTCGCAAACAAAACAGTCTTTTTTGGAACCATCAACGCTAAAAGACGCTGGAGGTTGGCGATCCCCTGTTGGAAGGCGAGCGAACCATCATTCTCAGCGTGCGCCCGCGCTACCCATGCTTGAACCATCGCAAGATCTAACACACCCTCTTCCACAAGGAGCCAAGGCGCAGCGGCACCCGTTGATTCACCCAGATGTTGAGCAACGACGACGAGATCTAAGATATTAACAGTTCCATCGCCATTTACGTCAGCTCGCGAGTTGGCTGATACGGGACTCCCTAAATGTTGTGCTACCAGAACCAGATCCAAAATGTTTGCCTTTCCATCCTGATTAACATCCCATGTAGGAACTGTAGGTTCGTCTTCCACAATCTTTGACACGGTATATACAGCGTCGTTTTCAAACCCAAAAAATCCACTCCAACCACCCCAGAGTTCGTAAACAACAACTAACAAGATGTTCGTCCCCTGTTTGAGAGTGACGGGGAAGTCCTCTTGGTAATCAGTCGCGCCTCGATCAACAGGGTTGTCATGAACCAAAACACCATTGAGCCAGACCTTGACGGCATCATCGCTTCCGACGAACATCCTTGTATTCTGTTCATCTGGAGAATCTAAACTAATATAACCGTAAGCAACGTGGTATTCTATATTGCCTGTTCCCAGACCGGTAGCATTCATTACTTTATTGATGTTATCTTCATCTGTGGCAGAGAGTTCTCTAAGCGTCCATACCCTGTTTCCTACTTCATCCCCGGCGGTTACACCGCTGGTAGCAACTTGCTGCTCTGTAACGGAGTTATTACTAACCTCCGCCAGCCAATCTATTCCCGAAGCCGCTGCTTCTGATCCACCAATTTTCCCTGTCGGTGCTATCATCCACAGCCAAGGTCCCTCTATTTTCGGACCGGGGATAGAATCAGTCAGCTCATTTTCAACGAATGTCGGAGCAGGCGGAAGCCCTAACAGTTCCCGCTCGACTAATATGCGTCCTGTTTTCTTCTCGGCGCGAAACACAGCAAGATCATCGTCGTTCTCGTCTTTGAGCAGCCATATATCCCCTGCATTGGTCCCAAAAGAGCGAATGTCCTGACTTTGGCGTGCGCGGAAGGTCTCCGTTCCATCAGAATCCACATGATATAGTAGAACATCAATTCCGGTGAAGTTCACGAGGAGGATTTCCGTGTCGCCTCCTATGGTTCTTGGTCCATTCAGAATTGCAAGCTCACTTGGATCGTGTGGAGGTAAATTCACCCACTCGCCACCGCCATCGCTGTCTGGATTCTCCAATTGATAGTACAACTCAATCAAATCAGGAGGCCATTTAAACGTTGGAGAATTCTCTGGATTGAACCCTTGAAGGTGCGGTAGATGCGTCCGAGTCGCAGGCGGTGTGTATCGCCACCTCCTATCCCCGTAAACTTCAATGAGCAATGCAGCGAGGTCAGGATCATAATCTCTCAACTCCCTTCGCGTGTTAACATGGTTGTGTAGGGGACCGTGTTCTTCATTGACGTTAAACCAAGATTGCGTCCCTTCAGCCCAGTACTCATGATGATTTGTGGAAGCGTAAGTGCCTTGCCACAACCCCGCTTCTAACGCTGCCTCATACATTATCCTAAGTCGAACATCAAAACTTGGGTCAACTGTATTCAAACCTATATTGTGCAAGGTATGAGCAAACTCGTGAATTAGTACATTTTCAGTCCAATACGGATCACCCTGATAATTAAGCAGATTTTCTTCACCACAAGTTGTTGTTTGACCTCCTAAACCCCGGCTACGATGATCATTAAAAAATTTAGGACGTAAATGGCTATGTTCGGGTATCTGCGTCGTCAATTCGTTATGCGCCATCACGGAAAAACGCACTCCATCTTCCGCCATCGCCTGTAGTATATCTTGGCGATGTCCGATCATTTGATTGATGAGATATGCAGCTTCCTTTACAGCGTATGGATTCACCTTCGCTGATGCCAAGACAGGCAAACCGCCAACGTCAATCCACTGCTCGTAAAACGGATCTAATCCAAAAGTTTCGCGGACGGCAAGGGTAGGTGGTGTGGGTTCAGGAATGTTAATTTGTGCCTTTAAAGGCAGAATTGAGAGAAATAATAACCAAAGCGCCAGCACATAAGCAAATGCGGACGACAGTTTACAAGCTTTTGAAACTACAACATATTTTGAGTAAAACCAGAACAATTTTTTCCTCCTATATAGCGTTAAGAGTATTCTTAATAGTACGAAATATTATTGGATAACTTAAATAACTTAAAAGTCCCTATCAATGATTCAGAGGGCCATGTGCGTTAAAAGCGTTGCGCTGTTGCCGGCACTAACCACAAACTGAACGTTAGTTAAATTCCCAACACAGTAATGCTCTAGTGCTAACGTCCGAAAGTATCATTCGTAGGTGTTGCGATTTGATACAGCTGTACTGCCACCGGAAATTTAGAGCACTCTCTAATATAAGATTGTGCTACAATGACAATCCATTTGAAAGGAGAATTCCGATGGCGAAACGAAGAAAATTCACTTACCATTTGAATACATCTCTGGCGTTGAAACCGCTACAAGAGGCACTGTTCGAAAGCGGGGCTCCGGAGATCCATCATTCCGATCAAGGCGTGCAATATCTTTCAACCGCTTATCTCTCGACGCTCAAAGAACACGGTATTGAGATTTCATTAGCACGTCGCGGGCATCCTTGGGAGAACGGGTATGCGGAAAGGTTGATCCGAACCCTCAAGGAGGAAGAAGTTCACCTCAATGATTACGAGGATATTACCGAGGCTCGACAACGCATCGGGCAGTTTATCACACAGGTGTATCACCAAAAACGCCCACATTCGGCGTTAGGGTATCTGACACCTCTCGAATTTCAACGACAAACCTTATCTTAACTTTGCTAAATTTTGGTCCAAATTAAAGGTGGCACTTCAGATTTAAGAAGTATAACATTAAGATGAAAATCATTCAACCCGTAAAAAATAATTTGTTTTTATATATTTTTTTATGATCTATTATGACTACAGCGTTATATAAATCCACTTATTTTTCATTCTATACTTTCGCATAAGTGTTGAATTGTGGGTGGGAACGTAGTATAATTATAGAATCGGAGGTAATCGTATGGAAACTGAAGAAAGCCTTGGGGAAACTGAAGAAAAAAAGAGGTTTAGAGAGTTACTCTATTCGTCGCTATTACAACAATGCCAGGAGACTGAATATGCAACGCCCCTATTTGACATAGGCAAGCCCCGGGAACGATCAGTGTCGTGGTCTCCACAGTGAAATCGCTACTCAAGCACCGAAATATCGGGAAGTCTGTCGCATTATGTCTGCGCCCAGTTTGACGGACGCGGCGTAATCGCACGATTCAAAATAGACTACAAGGAAAGCCTTGAATCGCGTCAGTGGATCATGTATAATTTGCATAAACTTTATGTTCTTGCCGGACGGAGGTCCCAGATGCAGGTAACTTCAGAAAACATATTGGAAGCATTTAACCAACTCCCTGAAATAGAAAAACATGCGCTCGCCTCTGAAATCATAAAGCAGGTCGCTCAGCTGGATGTTCCGCCGTTGACGGATGAGGCACTCACAGAAATTGCTGACGCACTTTTTGTTGAACATGACAAAGCAGAGGCGGCGGATGCCGAAGCAAAATCGAGGTGAAGTCTGGCTCGTTGATCTCGGAATGGTAGCCAAAGTCAGACCTTGCCTCGTCCTCAGTACACCTGTCCTCGTTCGAGATCGCGCGCTTGTCACGGTTGTCACGCATACGACGAGCACACGTGGTTCAAGATTTGAAATCCCTATAAAAACGAGATTTCTGGATACAGGTGCTTTCGATGCGCAGAGTTTGGTCACAGTCTCAGAAGCGAAGTTCTTGAGAAAATTAGGAAATCTCCAGCCTGAGCAATTATCCATAGTCGAAGATGCGGTGCGGAAGTGGCTGAAACTTTAACAACTCAGAAATATATCCGCTCAAAGGAATGGACGGCGAAACGACAAAAAAATTAGAAGCATTTAATCATAGGTGTGAGTGTGAGGGAAGGTACTACAGAAAAGCGATCCAAATCCACCATTTACACTAAAGGGTAAGTTAAAAATCACGATTCTGAGGTGTGCAAGTAGTGTCTGTAGTTACCATAAGCAACTACAGACATTCAATACGTTAAATCGAGAAAGCACCGACAAAGACGTTGTTCTCTGTTCCGCTTTGCTGCCACGTCACCGGGAGGTGTGTGTCTTTATAGCGATAGACTTCAGATTTGCCAACAATGGCGTTCTGAATCGTTGTCAGCGGTTTGTACCAGACTTGATGTGGTTGTGTGCATCCGGCACACGGATAACGATTGGCAGATAGTTTAAGAACTTCGCCAACGGTTACATCGTATCTGGTCCCTTCTTTCGTGAATTCAATAGAAGCGGTTTGTGTCGCGACGACTCCGCCCAAGACATCAGCGTATTTCGTAGTAAGCATATCGCTAAGCGCGGCACGCTGTTCCGGTGTAGTGCTCGGATCCATATACAACACGCTCTTGCGAGTCTTGGTATCGATTGCCAAGTTGCTTTTCCCGCTGATGACGGCAACGACGGTTAGGTTTTCCAGCGAAACGTCGTTCCAACTTCCACTCTGAATATTCCAGACTGCGGTTGCCTCTCTGCCACCTTCCACATATTCGGCACCAAAGTGGCATGCCCCGACATAAACACTCGCGGAACGGGCTTCAATGTATTCGCCTTGCACGGTCGGTGATTCAGTCGCAAAAGCGAAACCCGCTATGAAGGTCAACGCGAGTATCGTCAAAACAAAGATATTTCTCATCTTGATTTCTCCCTTTTTTTGGGGAATTTACCTTACTAAACGCGATGGTAACACTATAGCCATTTAACCTTAACCGTATTATACCTTAAATAAATTAAAATAGCAACTTTTTTCTCAAATGTATTGAATTAGGTTTTGATGAGTGGTGAGTGCAACTCGACCTATTACGACGAACGTTAACCCTAAACTTAAAGGAATCATCCGACTATCCCCCTTAAATGGTTTTTAGAGCCTCTATTGTAACCATATAGAGCAATACACAAAAGTTTCTTGTAATCCGCGAAATCTGTGTAATCCGCGTCATCCGCGATTCAGACAATTAACACCCTACGCACACCATTTAAACACCTAATCTTCATAAAACCTTGCATATCTATTGATGACTGACTGCTGACAACTGAACGTCTCTGCTATTTTCCAGCGTTGGTCAGCAGGCGTTGGAGCGTTCCACCCAAAATCTCTGCTTTGTCTGCCTCTGGGATAAATGTACAATGCGTTCGGAACGCCTCAAGCGCGTGTTGATAGGTCATAAAGTTCCGAACAACCGGGTAGTCAGACCCCCAACAGAGACGACCGGGACCGAAGTGTTCGTAGAGTGCACGTACAATCCAGTGTGTATCTGATTGTGGATAATCCCATGAGACCTGTGAGACGTAAGCGAACCCCGACATCTTGATATGAATATTCGGCACATCTCCCGAGGCGAGTACCTGCTTGAGGTGCGGATACGGATGCTCTTCACCGGCTCGCGCACCCCCCATGTGATGGCAGAGAAATGGCACAGTGGGGAACTGCGCTGCAAGTTTTCGGAGTGCCGCGTGCTGATGGCTTCCCATGGCGATGCTGGCGATTAACCCTAATTCGGCTGTTGTTTGAAAGAAACGTTGTCCCTCCTCTGAAAAGAACCAACTCCCATCGTCATCACCTCTGAGGTAGTGGGTATAGCCTTTGAGAGCGTACGCTTCCGCGGCAGTTTTCAACCGATCGGCGGCACCATCCGTGTGATACGTGTCTGTCCATGAGCAGTCCACATCGGCAAATTGGATGAGCCGCTCCGGATAGCGTTTGACACACGCTGCGAACGTAATCGTTGTTTTCGGGGTTCCGATCGATGCGTGCGCAGATAAGCACAGCCTTGTCGACATCGTGCAGATCCATTTCGTGGAGCAGTTGTTCAACTCTGCCGCGACTTTCGTCATCAGGAACGGGTGGTTGATAGGGCCATCGGGGCCATGCGTGGGTATGTGAATCAATGATCATTTTTTCTCCTAAGCGGAAGCGCGTTGGTTTTGTACCTACCTATTTGAATTTAAACCGAGCATCAGGGCACCCAACTCTTGTTTGTTTGTTTCTGAAGGCTTCACAACACCAACGATTTTGCCATCGTACATCACTGCGATTCTGTCACTAAGGTGAAGGAGTTCGTCTAATTCAGAGGAGACGAGTAAAACGGCTTTCGCACGGTTACGGGCATGAATAAGCCGTGTGTGGACGAATTCCGCGGCATGGATGTCTAAGCCTCGTGTTGGGTGTGCCGCAATGATAACTTCAGGTTGTGCCTCTAACTCGCGAGCGACAACGACCTTTTGCTGATTTCCACCTGAAAGGGTCCGTATCGGATCTGTGATGTCTCCAACACGAATTTGGTATTTGTCGAGGGCATTCAGCGCATACCGTTGAATTGATTTTCGCTGCAGCAGTTCGTAGCGGCAGAATCGGCTGTGTTTATGGTGGCCGATGATGAAGTTATCGTCAATTCGGTCGTTCAGACTAATACCGTGTCGATGTCTGTCGGCGGGGATGTGCGCGATCCGTTCCCCGTTTAACGTGAATGTGCCGCTATCAATCTGCCGTAACCCTGTCAGGACCTGAACGAGTTCTGTTTGTCCGTTCCCTTCCACGCCTGCAATACCGACGATTTCACCGGGGAACACCTCAAGGTTAACTTCGTCGAGATGCCGTTTATTGGACGCTCTATGTGCCAGTACCTTTTTCCATCTTTGCCGCCTTGTGGTATCGGAATTTCCTGAGAGCGTGGCGTTTTCCAAACGGAGTAGAGGTGTTGTGCCTGTCGTCTGCTCCCGCGTCACAGAGGTAGGGATAACAGGTTCACCGAGAATCATTTCTGCCAACGTTGTCGGATCGGTGTCGTTGATAGGACAGGAGGCGACGGCTTGTCCACGTCGCATTACCGTGACGGTATCGGCGATTGCCATCACTTCATCGAGTTTGTGTGTGATGATAATGAGGCTTTTCCCTTCACTTTTGAGGTTACGCATACAATTAAAAAGCCCTTCGACCTCTTGCGGTGCGAGAACGGCTGTCGGTTCATCCATGATGAGGATGTCTGTACCGTGGTAGAGGACTTTCAGGATTTCCGTGTGTTGCTGTGCTCCAATCGGCAGGGATTCGATAGGCGTGTTCAATGGCACATCGAAACCGAGCTGCGCTGCGAGTGCGGCGATCTGTTCTCCTGCCTGTTGGTAATCAAGGAGCGCACCAAATTTGCGAGGTTCTTTGGCAAGGACGATGTTTTGGAGAGCCGTGAAGACCGGAATAAGCGTAAAGTGCTGCTGCACCATTCCCAAACCGAGCTGCATCGCGCGCCGTGGCGAGGAGATAGTTACAGCGCGTCCATCGACGAAAATCTCGCCTGCATCGGGTTGATACAGACCATAAAGGATTTTCATCAACGTAGACTTGCCTGCCCCGTTTTCGCCAACAATCGCGTGGATCTCACCCCGATGGAGCGTGAAATCTACAGCGACGTTTGCGTGTACTTGTCCAAAATGCTTGCTGATGCCACGCATTTCGATGATCGGTGTATGTGCCATCTCTACTGCCGTTCGTGCGGAACGACGATATCGCCCGCGATAATTTTCGCCTTAAATGCCTCGACCTGTCCCAGAATCTCGTCCGAGAGAAGGTCGCGATTGACATCATCGACGATGTACTCGACGCCACCCTCTTTAAGCCCGTAATCTTTCAAACCCCCAGAGAAATTCCCTTCTTGGACGCTCTTGATCGTCTCATAAATCGATATTTCCACACCTTTGATGACACTCGTGAGCACTAAACCCGGGGCGAGGTTATTACCGTTAGAATCGACCCAGATAATAGATTTTTGTGTCGATTTTGCGGCTTCAAGGACACCCAGACCGCTCGCACCTGCAGCAGCGAGGATGATGTCTATCCCACGGTTGTATTGCGTCAGGGCGAGCTCTTTGGCTTTCGCTGGATCGTTGAAGGCTTGTGGTGTAACGCCTACATAATCCGCTACCAGTTCAAGATCGGGGTTTGTTGCCTTAATGCCGGCGCGATAGCCGATTTCAAAAGCCTCAACCAGCGGCACCTTCATCCCCCCGATAAAACCTATCTGCTTTGTCTCTGTTTTCAACGCTGAGATGACACCCGCAAGGAATGTCCCTTCGTGTGCTCGGTAGGTCAGCGACGCGACGTTGGGTTGTTCTATGACTGCGTCGATAAGCGCGAACTTGACATCTGGGAAATCGCTTGCGACGCGGTTCATCGGTTCTTGAAAGAGAAAACCGACCCCGATGATGAGATTGTATTTCAGTTGCGCAAGTCTGCGGAGCGTCAATTCGGTATCTGTACTGAGGCTTGGGGTAACCTCTGTGAGTTTAAATCCCCATTCATCCTTCGCTTTCTTCGCGCCTGCGTAGGCGGCATCGCAGAAGGAGAGATCGCCGCGTCCGGTCACATCATAGATGAGACCGACTTTCAGTGCCGCGGGGGCTGTCTCTATCACAGCAAAGCATACGATAAAAAGTGTGATTAAAATCCTTATACGCAAAATGTTTTCCTTTCTAATTCCGTAGTTTTATGATGAATGGAGCCTAAGAGTATCTGTATGCTATTTAGGATATATGATAATAGGGTCAAATGCAAGTGTTATTGTGGTTCTGACATCCTTGAAGTTAATGTTGACTTTTTTGTTTTTTAACGGTATTCTACTTGTAGAATTTCTGCTGTCGTTGTGATAGTAGGAAATGCGTTGACGAGTCCTAAATTGTATTGAGGGAGACAGGAGGAAAGAATATGAGAGTGGTTATCAGATCTCTGAAGGGGTTAGCTTTAAGCCTCATCGTCCTATTCGGTGTTGCGCTTGCGCCACCAACATTCGCAGGTACCCAATTGTGGGACTTCGAGGAAAAGCACGACGACTGGAAAGTCGCCAATGGGAATTGGGAAATCAAAGGCGGAGTCTACCATGTTGATAAGGGTGGAAGAGCTGAACACTCCCTCATTGGTGAAGAGAAGTGGGACGACTACACTATTGAGGCGAAAGTTCGATTGGATGAGCACAATTGGGCAGGTATCGTTTTTCGAGCGCAAAGCGAAATGGAGTACTATGTCTATTACCTCAACGTGCCCAATAACATAGTAGAACTCTGGCGACACAAAAAAGGTGACTGGACTGCCCGCGACAATATTGTGAAAACCCCTCCTGTTCAAGGTGTCAAGATAGAAAACGGCAAATGGATCGATATGAAGGTAGTCGTTGAAGGCAGTGAATTTGCAGTGTATCTCAACGGTAAACTTCAGGCTGAGAATAAAGATGATGTCTACAAAACCGGTCAAGTCGGGGTGTGGGCATGGGAAACCGAGGCAAGTTTTGATGATTTCACCGTTAGCGGTGATAATATCAAGGATACCCTTGCAGTTGACCCGAACCATAAATTAGCAACAACATGGGGGCATCTCAAACGGGTTTACTAATTTTGAGCAAGGTTTAGCCTCCGGAGTTTTCTGCGTGAGAACCTCGTTAAAAACCTTTGAGGCAACTTTAATAATTTGTGCCTGTAAGCGCGCTTGGGTGTTTTCAAAGTGCGTCTCCAGGTAGATTGTCATGATAGTGAGGAATGGATTGACGAATGTCTAAATTAGATTGACAAAAATGGAGGAGAATTATGAGAATGACTATCATAGTGCCGAAATTAGCGGCATTGAGTCTCGTTGTGCTTTTCGGTATCGCACTTGCGATACCAACGTACGCAGGTACCCAATTGTGGGACTTCGAGGAAGATCACGATGACTGGAAAGTTGCCAATGGGGAATGGGAAATCAAAGGTGGTACCTATCACGTTGACCGAGGTGGACAAGCCGAACATTCGCTCATCGGCGAAGAAAAGTGGGATAACTATACCATTGAAGCGAAAGTTCGGTTAGACGCTGGCAATTGGGCCGGTATCGTTTTTCGGGCGGAAAGCGAGATGGAATACTATGTTTACTACCTCAATGTGCCTAGTAACATAATAGAACTCTGGCGACACAAAGAGGGTGGCTGGGCTGCCCGCGACAATATCGCGCAAAATCCTGCTGTTGAGAAGGTCAAAATAGCCAACGAGGAATGGATTGATATGAAAGTAGTCGTTGAAGGCGACACCTTTGAGGTGCACCTTAATGGTAAACTGCAAGCTGAACACACAGATGGTGCCTACAAAACCGGTCAAGTCGGCGTGTGGGCATGGGAGACTGAGGCGAGTTTTGATGATTTCACTGTTAGCGGTGATAATATCATAGATACCCTTGCCGTTGATGCGAGTCACAAACTGGCTACCACATGGGCTCGCCTCAAACGGGTTTACTAATTTTTTCAGTGGTTCAACCTCAGAAGTTTTAGGGCGGCAGAATCGGCCACCCTCGCTGGCGGGGTTTCTAAGCCCGCCACAGTCTATAGGTAATTGTATATTTCACTACAATAGGAGCAAATAATGAAATATCTTTTTTCAATTGTTGTATGTTGTTTACTCGTAGCCTCCGTCGCTTTTGCCGGCGAACAAACTTGGTCATTTGAAGGGGAAGCAGACGACTGGACACCCGCTAACGGCGATTGGAGTGTCGAAGATGGCACTTATAAGCTTGCCAAAGGTGGTAGAGCCGAGCACTCCCTCATCGGTGACGTTGGATGGGAAGATTACACTGTTGAGGCGAAAGTTCGGCTTGATGAAGGGAACTGGGCAGGTGTTGTCTTTCGCGCACAAAGCGAGATGGAATACTATGTCTACTATCTCAATGTTCCGAATAACAAAACTGAGCTTTGGCGACATAAGACCGGAGCGTGGGACGCTCGCGATAAGATTGGCGAACTCGCTGGATCTAACATCACTGTAGCGAACGGCGAATGGTTTGACATGCGAGTCGTCTTAGAAGGCAATGTGATGAAACTCTGGATTAACGGTGAAGAGCAAGGCGAACTCGCCGATGAAACCGGTGCCGGATACCCTGCTGGTCAAGCCGGTGTGTGGGCGTGGGAAACTGCTGCGAGTTTTGATGATGTCAAGGTCGTTGGGGATGAGGTCATCGGCGGCGGAACCCCGGTCGAACCCCAAGATAAATTGGCTACCACGTGGGGACACATCAAACAGCGTTTTTAGGTGGTAGTTTCGTTTCACCACTGGGATGGTAACAAGTGGTACGGAAACTTTCCTATTACACAGTTGCGTTGGTGGTGCTCGTTGGGTGCCACCTTACCCTCTGGCAGGTTCCGAACGCGTTTAGTCAAGAAACGGGTGTTGCGGATATCACAACACGGATTCGTGTTTATAAGGCACAATTGGCTGCTGATGGCACTCAGACTGAAATCCGACTGCAACTCGCGAAGGTGTACCTCCAAATTGAGGCTTACACGGAAGCAGTTGACGAGTATCATCGAATTATAGCGCCAATGGAAGCGGATACAGTTCCGCGGCGTGAAGAGATTGGGCGCAACTCAGATGTTTCCGCTGCTTACTACGGTTTGGGGTTAGCGTATACTGGGCTTGAAAAGTTTGAGGATGCCATAGCCGTATACAAACGCTCTATTGTGCATAAACCTGACTCAGCATATACCCACGCGGCTTTGGCGAGTGCTTACGCGAACATGCACCGTTACGCCGAAGCACTCGACGCTTACAAAGTGGCGGTCGCGTTGGATCCGAACGATGAGATGATTCATCATCAACTCGGAAATGTCTATAGCAAACGTGGTGAACGTTCAGCAGCGATACAGCATCAGCAACGTGCGATTGCCATTGCCCCAGAATTCGCAGCTGCGCACTACCAGTTAGGGCTGCTCTACGCACAAGAAAAACGGTGGACTGACGCGATAGCGTCGTATCGGACCGCGTATGCGCACGATGAGACGTTAGTTGAGGCACTCTATAATCTCGCGCAAGCATCCCTTCGCGCAGGGAATCCGTCAGCCGCACGTGAGCAGATGGCACTGTTTGAGAGGCGAAAAGCGGCACTAATGCCGCTCCAGCAGTTGCGAGGCGCGTTGCAACGGGAGCAAGGGACAGCGGAACGCTCCCAGATTCTCACCAACATCGCGAGGCTCTATCTTAAAAACGGGTTTTACGAGAAAGCGGTCTGGGAGTACCAGAAAGCACTTGGCATGGCCCCCCAACTTGTGCTTGCTTATAACGGTTTGGGTATCGCTTATACGATGCTTGGGAAAGCACTCGGAAGCCGTTACTGCACAGCGGAAAGCATTGGAACTCCAACCGAATTTCGCAAAGGCATACGCCGGACTCGGTTTGGCGTATTTCAGTCAGAATGAAGCGGAATCCGCACTGCAACATTACCGACGCGCAGCCGCGCTGGAACCCCAATTTTTAGAGGCACATCTAAAAATTGGGATAATTCTCCTGAATCAGGAGCGTTATGCGGAGGCGATTGGGACGTATCGGGCAATTCTCAAAATGAAGCCTGACGATCCTGAGATATACCACAACTTGGGATTATGCTACGCACATCAAGCGGAAGCGGCACGTGATACGCACCGATCTCCTGAGGCACCCTCTATTGAAAATTTGACGGTTTCAGCGTTGACGGCACTTGAAAAGGCGGTTGCGCTTGCGTCATCTGATGCCGGTGATTCGAGTGAAGTAGCGCAATTATCTAACCAACCACCGTTTTTGACGGAGACCTACTATCTCATCGGTGAACTTCAGGCAAGTCAAGGGGATTTTGGTGCGGCGAGGACGGCTTACCTAACATCCGGCTTACCAAAGGCGTACCATGCGCTCGCACGGTTAAGTGCGAAGTCTACAGGGAAAAATGAAAAAAGTGGCGAACAGAGTGTAGATTTAGAAACCACTCGTGGTTATGCCGAGGAAGCCATCCGCTTAGATCCGAACGTCGCGAGTTATTACAATACACTTGCACTCATTGACTTTCGGCGCGGCGATTATCCACAGGCAGAGAAGGCGATCCGAAAAGCGTTGGAACTTGAGCCGGAAAATCGGAACTATCAACAAGGGTTAAAACAGATTTCTGGTAAATTGGTGGCTGAGTGACCGCACTTACGTTATAGACATAGCAAGCCGAAGAAAGTGCGGGTTCTTGTGTGTACTGTTTTCTATAGACATAGTACCCCTACGGGGTGCGATTGCTTATATAAGCCCTTCCTATTCTCACTGTGAAGCAATATCACCCCTATGGGGTAAAGAAGGACACTGAAAAGGGTTCTTCAAACGTGCAGAATTCGTTAGTAGGAAGTTGAATTATCATAAAGATGTGGAAAATTAACTGAAAACCTGCGCGAAACGAAGTGGAGCGCAGTCCAGGAGCCCATAGTTAAAAAAATGGCATACGCAAGCCTCGCAGAGTTCGTCAAAGCTTTGGATCGAGCAGGTGAACTCAAACGTATTAAAACAACTGTATCCCCGGAACTGGAAATCGCTGAAATCACCGACCGGGTGAGTAAAGCAGGCGGTCCTGCGCTTCTCTTTGAAAAGGTTGAAGGCAGCCAAATGCCGCTCCTGATCAATACTTACGGCTCTTATCAACGGATGGCGATGGCTCTCGGAGTTGACGATCTTGGGCAGATTGCGTCGGAAATTGAGAGGATGATTAAATTGGGACCTCCTGATTCCCTCCTCGATAAGATGAAAATTCTCCGACTGCTGTCGCAATTGACGAACTTCCCCCCCAAGACGGTAAAAAAAGGAGCGTGTCAGGAGGTCGTCCTGACCGGTGAGGAGGCATCCTTAGATGTCCTACCGCTCATTAAATGCTGGCCCCTTGATGCCGATAAATACATCACCTTACCCCAAGTTTTCACGCATAGCCTTAAATCGGGTCAACGTAACGTTGGTACATATCGTTTACAGAAAATGACACCGCACGCCTTAGCGATGCACTGGCAAATTCACCACGATGGTGCGGCGCATCATCGAGAATATCGGCAAGCTGCGCAACAGATGCCCGTCGCAATCGCACTCGGCGGCGATCCAGTGATGTCTTATATCGGCACGGCACCCCTTCCCTCTGGGATTGATGAACTCCTATTCGCCGGGTTTCTCCGAAAATCGAATGTGGAGATGGTGCCTGCTAAGACGATTGATATGCTCGTACCAGCAGAGGCGGACATCGTGATTGAAGGGTATATTGAGCCAAATGAAACCTGTATTGAGGGACCCTTCGGCGACCATACCGGGTTTTATTCCTTAGCAGATGAGTACCCGCTCCTTCACATCACGGCGATTACGCATCGGAAAAATCCTATCTATCAGACGATCATCGTTGGTAAACCACCGATGGAGGATTGCTACATGGGTAAGGCGACTGAGCGGATCTTCATGCCATTGATTAAAACGCAGCTGCCAGAACTCGTCGATATGAATCTACCCTTGTTTGGCGTATTTCACAATTTTGCCCTGATTTCTATTGACAAACGCTACCCGTACCAGGCAAAGAAGATTATGCACAGTTTTTGGGGACTCGGGCAGTTAATGTTCAGCAAAATTATCATCGTTGTTGATAAAGAGGTTGACGTTCAGAATGTCGAAGAGGTGCTTTTTTATGTCGGAAGCAATGTCGATCCAAAAAGGGATGTGACGATTGTTGAGGGACCTGTTGATGTGCTGGACCATGCGGCACCGCTTATGGGCGCGGGATCGAAGATGGGCATTGATGCAACAACGAAATGGGCAGAGGAAGGGTATCAACGCGAGTGGCCTCAGGAACTACAAATGTCCGACGAGGTGATTGCATTGGTCGATGAAAAGTGGAAAAAATACGGTTTTTAATTTTACCTTGCGGAGGAATAGCACGGACTTGACTTTGAACTGCCTTTTCTTATATCCGTCCTCCGCTACGCTTACGGACTACACTTCGGAAAATTATCAAAAACGGTAGCCTGCAACAACGGCGCAGGCGGATTTGAGAAACATACGCAATGGACACAACGATCGTTGTTTAACCGCAAGGAAAATTAGAAAAAAGGAAAAAACCATGCAAGAAACGATTTACGATGTTGCGGTAATTGGCGCGGGACCTGCTGGCGCGCAAGCGGCGGTTTCAGCGAGCCATCAAATGCGGCATGTGTTGGTGCTGCACTCAGGAAAGGTGAGTTTTAGTCGTGGGCGCGCTTACTGGTCAAAGTCCGTAGAAATTGAAGATGCTCCGGTCTTCCCCGGTATCATTGGACCCCACTTTGCGAAGGAACTCATGAAATGGATGGAGAGCCGCCCTGTCGTCGATTTCATGCTGGGTTCGGAGAAACGCAAGACAGGCATTGATATACGCGATGGAATGGTCGCGAAACTCACACGGAACGGGGACCTCTTTGAACTCGAAGCATCTACAAGAACACCTAAACAAAATACACCTCTGGAGATGGCATCTTTTAAATCTCGTACCGTCGTCGTTGCCGTTGGGTTTGATGATAAGTGGCCCGATATTGAATTTGAATCCGATGCTGAGCGTTTATATAAGCAGTATGCTACGGTATTTCGCTATGCAGGCAATCGAAAAGGGTGGCACGTCTGTATCCGTTGTGATGGACATCTACATGTCAACGAGCATCTTGCACTCCTCGGTGTTGGTGACTATATCTATGAGGCAGCGATTGGTGCGCAAGATTTTACCGATAAAATTACAATTCTAACAAACGGCAGACCGCACGGTATATCGCCACCTGTGTTGGAGCAGGTCAAGGCACGTAAAATTAATATCATTGAGACAAAAATTAAACGGCATATTGGTGAAAAAACGAATCTCTTGGGATTTGAGATGATTGATGGGAGCGAATTGTTTTTCCACGGTTTCCTCGTTGATGAAGGACTCATCCCGAATACGAAGTTTCTTGAGGGGTGGGATTATCAGAAAGATGAGGAAGGCTTGATTGTCGCAAACGAGGATATGCAGATGTTGGATAGCAATGCGGTGCCGATTCCCGGACTCTTTGCTGCAGGCGACATCATATCTGGCGAGCGAAACCTAATCGCGACTGCGTTCGCGCTCGGACAGGAGGCAGGTTTGTCGGCATCAGACTCCTTGCGTCAATGGCATTTCCCACATTAGGAGGCAGGCATAGAAATAATGCAAAACGAGCAGAAAGATACTGTCTACATTATTGATACCCACGCCGAAATATTTCGGGCTTATTATGCAATTCGTAACGGATTGACGAGTAGCATTACCGGCGAGGCGACACACGCCGTGTTTGGGTTCGCTGGCACACTTATTAGAATCTTGACGCAACTTCAGGCAAAATATGTCGTCGCTGCGATTGATACACCGGGTGGCACGTTTCGCAATGAACTGTATTCGGAATACAAGGCGAATCGCTCTCCAGCACCTGATGATCTGGTGACTCAGATTCATCGTATTCTGGAGTTGCTCGAGGCATTTGGTATCTTGACGCTCGGTAGACCTGAATTGGAAGCGGACGACATCATCGCCTCTGTCACTCAGGCAATACTTGACGATCCAGAGGCGCGTGATATCGATGTCAGTATTATTTCTAAAGACAAAGACCTTGAACAGTTATTACTCGGCGATCGGGTCACAATGCTTGACCTCCATAACGATAAGGTTATCGACGTTCGATCGCTGTGGGAGACGAAAGGGATAAAACCGTCCCAGGTTGTTGATACCCTTGCTTTAATGGGTGATACTTCAGATAACGTACCCGGTGTTGAGAAAATCGGCTTGAAAACGGCGGCACAATTGATTCAGCAGTACGATTCCATTGAGGGTATTTTTGAGAACATCAATGAGATTAAAGGGAAACGTCGCGAAAATTTGGAGAAGGCACGTTCACAACTCGACCTTTCACGAGAACTCGTAACCTTGAAGCGATATGCTGCTTTGGACTTCTCCATAGAGAAGGCACGGGTCAAACCGCTTGATCTCCAGAAGATCCTCCCACTGTTCCAAGAGTTAGAACTCAAGCGTTATGAGCAAGTTGTGACGGAGCTTGCGAGTGGAAATTCTGCGTCCGCTGCTGATCCTACGCCTGCAACGCGTAAGGAACGGGTTGCGGAGTTAGCACAGAAAACGGATGCCATTTTGGACAAAGGCGACTACGGGACCGCTGAAACAGGGGACTATTCGGCGATCGTCACCCTCGACCAATTGAAAGATCTCGTTGACACCCTATCGGCACAGGAGATTATTAGTTTTGATACCGAAACGGATGGCTTGGAACGTGAGGCGATGCTATGCGGATTGAGTTTTTCATGGAAACCGAAGCAAGGTGTTTACGTGCCGGTGCGTTCGCCTCAACCTGAAGATCATTTGGATACAGATACCGTGCTTTCGGCACTTAAGCCGATTTTGGAGAACCCCGCGCTACCGAAATGTGGCCATAATCTGAAGTTTGATGCCGGCATTCTTATCAGGCACGGTGTTAAACTCCAAGGAGCTGTTTTCGATACGCTGCTCGCAAGTCAATTAGTTGACGCGCGTACCCCGTCCCATAACCTTGATACGTTGGCGTTGCTCCATTTAGAGCACAAGATGATCTCTTTTCAGGAGCTAACGACGGATTCAGGTGATGCGATGCCTTCTGACGAAGCGATGGACTTCGGTGAACTGTTTGAGGTGGAGGCAGGACTGCAGAAAACAATTGATCAGGTGCCGTTGGAACAAGCCACAATTTACGCCGCAGAGGATGCTGACATTACCCTCCGACTCTATCATTTCCTTACGCCAAAACTTGATGAGATGGGCATCACGGCGTTAGCACGTGATATAGAATCACCGCTCGCGCCTATTCTCGCTGAAATGGAATACAACGGTATCGTTTGCGATAAGGAGGAACTCAAACGCCAAAGCATTGTGATTAGCGAGCTCGTTGATGCGCGGCAAAAGGAAATTCACGAAATCGTCGGATATCCGTGTAATATTGATTCACCGAGACAACTCGCACAAGTGCTGTTTGATGAACTCGGTTTCAAACCCGTGAAACGGACGCGGGGTGGCAAAGTTTCCACCGATGTGACAGTGTTAGAGGCACTCTCTCTGAGAGAGGATATCAACGATCCGAAGACCAGCGTTCCACGCTTAATAATTGAGTACCGCCAATTCCGTAAGTTACAGAGTACTTATCTCGCGCAACTCCAGAGTGCTGTTGATCCAAAAACAGAGCGTATCCACACACATCTCTATCAGTTAACAACAGCCACAGGACGTTTGAAGTCCGACCACCCCAATCTACAGAACATTCCTGTCCGAACTGAGATTGGAAGGCAATTGCGACGTGCGTTCAAAGCACCAGATGGGCATCAGTTAATCTGTGCAGATTATTCACAGATTGAACTACGCATCCTCGCGCACTTTAGCGAAGATGAAAATTTAATCGAGACATTCACCCAAAATTTGGATATTCATACAGCAGTGGCTTCGCAAGTGTTTGAGGTCCCGGCTGCATCGGTTACGCGCGAACTTCGCGATAAGGCGAAAACTATTAATTTTGGCATCATTTACGGGGTTTCGCCGACAGGTCTCTCACGTCGGATTAAGGGGATGCGTGTAAAGGAAGCGGCGGCACTGATTGATGATTATAAAACGCGTTTTCCGGGGATAGATCGTTTTCTGCAGCAGTGTGTCAAGCAGGCATCGGATCACGGGTATGTTAGCACGCTCACCGGCAGGCGACGAGCAATTCCTGAAATCTATGCCACTAACCGAAGTCGGCGAAGTCTCGGCGAACGGCTGGCAATCAATACTGTGGTGCAAGGTTCTGCTGCAGATTTAATGAAGGCAGCGATGGTACACGTGCAGCGTCGTATTGATAAGGATAGACTGCCCTTGAAAATGCTTCTACAGATTCATGATGAGTTAGTGCTTGAAACGCCAGAGGCACTCGCGGCGGAGCATGCCGCAATTGTCTGTGAAGAGATGGAGAATGCGATGTCGCTTCGGGTACCGCTTCGGACAGAGGCAGGAATCGGAGATAATTGGATGACCGCGAAGTGATAGATCCCCGAATAAATTCATGGGTTTTGTGTCAGAAAAGAAATAAAAATGAAATTAATATTGACAAGTGATATAAATTGTGGTATAATTCTATGTGAATCTATTAAGGGAAATGTGGATAGTGTCCGCTGGCAAAATTACGAGTAGTGTTTTGACAGTGTTACGGTTTGGAACCGAAACATGCTCATTGTAAGTGTGACAAGGCTTCCAAAGAGAGATTGATGAGAGTTAATTTTTGCCAATCTTTGCAATTTGGACATTGCGTGCAATGTCCGGCTACGCTTGCTGCCAAATTTCTGCCTTTGAAAATGCTGACAGTGCTCAGTTTTCTCATTTTCCCGTATTTCTATACCCTATACTGGTTTTTTGAGGGACACGGTTCTCATGAATGTACCGATTGTCTTCGTGATGCTGGATTAGGGGACACATAATTTCTAAAAGGAGAAACGAGATGAATATCTATGTTGGCAACGTGCCTTATACGGTTAGCGAAACCGACCTCGAAGAACTCTTCGGAGAGTATGGTCAGGTAGCGACGGCTACGATTATCCGTGACCGGTACGATGGTCGCTCCAAAGGGTTTGGCTTCGTTGAGATGGAAAACCAAGAGGATGGCGAGCGAGCGATAGAAGCATTGGATGGCCAAGATATGAGTGGACGTCCGTTGAAAGTCAATCCTGCGCGCCCTCGCGAGCAACGCCGCGAGCCCCGTCGGTATGATGACTCAGACAGGCATATGTAGTCTGTTTTGTAACCGTTTCAGTGCGATTCCATCTGTTTAGGCAGTTGGAGTTGGATTGGAAAACTGTCGCGATGGGATAGCAACAGTTTGTTTGTGTCCTGTTGCGTTGATAAATTTTGCCCCGGTTTTAGGATTTGTTTGTTCTAAACGAGTCTTGAACCGGGGTAATCTGTTTAAATTGACAGGGACAGGTTGGGGGGACGGCGATCGGTGCCGCTCCCGCAACCCGTCCTGTACTGGAATTGCTTAGTATTCTTTCCGCTTGAGGATACCCCAAGTTACTGCAATTTTCCCCGCAGGTTCTACCGCAACGCCTAAGGCGGTCAAGCCATTGTTCATAACATCAGCAATATCGTCGTCTGTCAAAGGTGCGTGGAAAAGACCTACTTCGTCCATTGCCCCTGTGAACCAATTGCCAGTACCGTCCCAAACGCCACATCCCCCGATATTCACGTTGAAATCCGATCTGCCGTGGTTCGGCCAATTCCCGTTTACCGTCGTTGCATTGCCATCGATGTAAACTTTCGTGAATTTTTGGGTGGCGACAGCGGCGACGTGGTGCCACTCACCGGGTGGGTGTTCGTATGGATTATTATTAATACCGGCTGTGGGAGTCCATAGCGAAACGGTACCGGGGTCAATAAAACCGAATTCCGGTGAATCGTTCTGCCCTATCAATCCGATGCGATTCGAGGTGATAGTCCCCGGTTTTATCCACGCAACGACTGTGAATTCACGCGCGCCGTTGAGAAGTTTTTGGTTCGTGTTGACACAGTTGCCCGTGCCGTCAAACCCTAAGGCACTGCCGAATCGTCCATCCACCCAAATGGGAGCATTGACAATCGTTCCATGGTTATTGTTTCCTGAGGAGTCCAGCGCGTCGCTTCCGTCCGCTTCGTCAAACAGCCAAAGACCGACAACACTGCTCGGGTCAATTGCGGCACTACTGCTGTTCACGGCAACGAGACTAATCACCATCAGCCCTAAACTAAACAGGATAAATGTTAAAGCGTTAAATTTCATTTGAATCCTCTCACTTTCTTTAGAGATTTGCCGCGCTGCAACGCGGACTGTTTCGTGGCACTACTCCACTGTCTGTCAAACTATCGGTGCATGTTGATCGCGTGATGTTCCACGCAACGTTAGAAATAAGCATTAAATATATTCTGACATATTTTGCATTAAAATGCAAGTTTTTTTATAGCAACGCTATTTTACCATTGTAGCAGACATGCATAGAAATTATCAAACGAAATTAATTCTGAACCCTCGAACATTTGTTTTTATTTCTTGGTAAGGACATTTTGTAAACGAACGTATCGAGGTTATCGAATTTCTATGCTCACGCCAACTGCTTTGCGAACCCTCGCCAGAATTGGTCCGGCGATATCGCGTGCTTTTTCCGCCCCTTTTTCGAGTATTTTATCCAATTCATCGGGGTTGTCCATTAACGCATTATACCGATCGCGTTGCTCGGAAAAGGTAGTTTCCAGCAACGCAAATAATTCCTTTTTCATTTCGCCATACGCGAGCCCACCTTCAAGATAGAGTTTCCGCTTGGCTTCAACGGCATCCGCATCCGCAAGATGACGATAGATCGCGAAGATGTTACATTCATCCGGGTCTTTCGGCTCTTCTGGACGCTTGGAATCGGTTACAATGCGCATGACAGGTTTGCGTACTTCGTTAGCAGGTGCGAAGATTGGGATGACGTTGTTATAACTTTTGCTCATTTTTCTGCCGTCGATTCCGGGAATAGTCATCACATCTTCCCGAATTACGGCTTGCGGGATTACCAAGACATCGCCGTAATTGCCGTTGAAAGTCAAAGCAACATCGCGCGTAATTTCGAGGTGTTGCTGTTGGTCAAAACCGACCGGCACAATATGTGTTCCGAAAAGGAGAATGTCTGCTGCCATCAAAACAGGATAGGTGAAGAGCCCTGCGTTAATGTTCTTATCCTCTTCACGACCCCTCGGCGATATTATCATCAACAATCGCTTTATAGGCGTGTGCGCGGTTGAGCAATCCCTTTGTTGTGAAGCACGACAATACCCACGCCAACTCGAATACCTCTGGAATGTCTGACTGACGGTAGAAAATCACATCATCAGGGTTTAATCCCAACGCTAACCACGTCGCAGTGGCTTGATGGGTTAAATGCGTCAGTTGCTTCTTATCTCTTACGGTAGTGAGCGCGTGGTAATCTGCTATAAAGTACAGTGCTTGAAAATCCTTCGCGAGCTCCAGTGCCGGTTTGATCATGCCGAGATAGTTCCCAATATGCAGCTGTCCTGTTGGTTTGATGCCAGTCAATGTAATCTGTTTCAATTCCCTTCCATCCTTCTTTTTGTATCTTAATTCTATTTTAACCCGCTGGGACTTATATAGTAGATTTTGAAATTACTTGGGCACTCGTATCATTGTGCGAACTTGTGAGGTTGTATGTCACGGATGCACAGGCTAACAACCTATGCTACAAGTGGATGCACAGGCTAACGGCCTATGCTACAAGTGGATGCACAGGCTAACGGTCCTATGCTACAAGTGGATGCACAGGCTAACAACCTATGCTACAAGTGTAAACATATTTTCAGATTTTACTATATATTCAATCAAGCCTCTGAATTACAACAGGATCACCCGACTTTATTCCCAAACCTTCTTTGGCGTTCCCACCATTGATAGCAATTTCTAACAACCCACAGCTTCCTATGATTGCCAGAGGTTTGCCGATGCCAGATTCAGCGTAAGCGCGGTTCAGTCGATTAAGTCTCGCACTTCCAACTCTGATTTCGTAAATAGACATCTCTCCGGTAGACGCGCTTTCTAAGCGAGCAATTGCGGTTTCCGATATATTTGTTATCGCATTCCCGAATCTGTCAATTTTAACAATTTCCCCTGTCAGTGTATTACCGGAGAGTTCCGGCACTTGAATCGGTAGTTGAACGAGGGTTTGCGTCGGCGGACCGATGTTATCAAGCCGAACGCCGAGCGATAGATGTGCCGCAACGGGGGCGAAAATATCTCTGCCGTGGAATGTGTTGCTCACTTCTGATAGATAGTACGCACTGTTTTGAATCGCCACTGCATCTACGGGGTGTTTCTCTCCGTTCTCAATGCTTTGCAATAGGTAGCTCAGCACGCCATTGTCGGGACAGACGAAAAATGCGCTCTCTGTTTGGCAAACTATTGCCTGTCGATCGCTCCCTACACCCGGATCCACTACGATGATATGAATCGTTCCTTTCGGGAAGTAGCTGTGCGCGGCATAAATTGAGAAAGCCGCTTCGTAGATATCTTGTGGTGGGATAGCGTGTGTAAGGTCAACTACCCGGGCATTCGGATTAATGCTGAGGATGACACCTTTCATGATTCCGACATAAGCATCGCTTGTGCCAAAATCGGTTGTTAGCGTAATGATACGAGGCGGTTCATTCATTGGTTACAGGTTTGCTTGCATCCAAGTAAAACTTTTTCTTTGACCCGTGCCGTCGTTTTCTCTACCTTCATATTCGCAGCACCAGACACCATCATAGCCTGCTTCTCTCAGACAGCGGATTGCCTTCGCGAGATCTATTTCACCTTCACCGAGTGCCTCGCCGCGGTAATCTCCACGTGAACCCGTCCCGTCTTTCAGGTGCGTGTGCAATGTGTAAGGCGCGACAATCTCGTAATATCTACCCACGGTTTCCAAATCGTGACCCGCCCAACGGTAATTCATCGTGTCCATATTCGCACCGACATATTTGGAACCGACACGTTCAAAGAGCTCTACCTGCAAGTCACCGTCATTTGTAACGATGCCGTGATTGTCCACTGCTAAGTAGACCTCATCACGTTCGGCGAATTCAAGGCATCGTGTCAGACATCCAGCCATAGCTTCAACCCATCGACTTTCTGGGACAGCATCTTTTGCGGAGCCACCCTCCGTGCGGAGAACCGAGGTGCCGAGGTGTTTCGCAATTCCTGAGATGCGTTCCATCCGTGTGACTTGGGAACGAATGGCTTCCTCTTCCAACACAACGAAGTCGTTTCCCGCAGCAAGTGCGGAGACTTGCAAGCCGTAACCTTCAACCTGTGCTCTCACGACCTCCGCATTTTGTTCAGGATTGGCGGTATCCGAGTTCCATACGTCGCCAATCTGGAGCTCGACGTAACTGAACCCTGTTTCACTCGTAAATTTCAGAAAATCGTCAAGTGATTTACTTGCGTAGTTATAATGAATAAGTCCTAATTTTGACATAAATTTATCTACTCCTCTTTGAGTGCCGGATCCCATAAGAGCAGTTACAAACCGCTCCTACCTTGTGTGACGAACCGCTGACTGCTGACAACTAAAAAAGACTTGCATCTTTAAAGTTGTTGTGCTATAATACCTTTGTTGCAAAATAAGTGTCAAGCAATTTTTCACTTTCTATAGCAAGCTTTGGCTTGCAAACTTCGTGGGAAAATGGAGAACCGATTAGGGTAAAGAGATAATGGAGAATTATAGTCGCTTTACGGACCCGAAATTATCTGCCATTTATGAAAAAGTCAAGGCAGAACAACGACTCTCCTTTGAAGAGGGGGTCGTGCTTTATGAAAGCCCGGATATTACAGGGGTTGGATTTATAGCGAATCATGCCCGTGAACGTCTAAATGGAAACGTCGCTTACTATAACATCAACCAGCATATTGATTATTCAAATGTCTGTATTCTACACGCTCGGTGCCATTTTTGTGCTTTTGCCCGAAAGAATATGCAAACGGAAGGGGCATGGGAAATGAGTGTTGATGAATTCTTGGACAAGGCGATGTATTCTATAGAGCACGGATGCACTGAGATTCATAGTGTGGGTGGATTACACCCTAAATTGCCTTTCGATTACTACTTAGACATCATCCGCGGGCTCAAGGAACGGATGCCACAAGTACACCTCAAATTCTTCACTGCTGTTGAAATTCATCACTTTTCGCGTATCTTTAAAATGTCGATGGAAGAAGTTTTGACGGAATTACGGGAGGCGGGTTTGGATTCGTTACCCGGGGGTGGTGCTGAAGTATTTGCGGAAGAAACGCGCGAGAAGATTTGCCCGGGAAAACTGAGTGCAGAAGGATGGCTGGAGGTTCACGACATCGCACATCGTCTCGGTATTCCGACGAATGCAACGATGCTTTACGGGCACCTTGAGACAAACGCGGATAGAGTAGATCATTTCATTCGGTTGCGGGAGCAACAGGATAAATCCGGTGGTTTCGCGACGTTCATCCCACTTGCGTTTCATCCCGCCAACACTCGCATGGCGTATCTACCCTCAACGACGGGTTTGACCGATCTTCGAAACATCGCCGTTGCACGCTTGATGCTCGATAACCTACCACACATTAAAGTTTACTGGATTATGACCGGTTGAAGACTGCACAGGTCGCGCTCCGTTTCGGAGCTGACGATATTGATGGCACTGTAACTGAGGAAAAAATTACACACATGGCGGGAGCGGACACGCCAGAGGCGGTTTCCGTTTCAGCACTAACACACCTCATTGAGGAGGCTGGCTTCGTGCCTGTTGAGCGTGATACGCTTTACAATGAGATCATTCGAGAGGGGAATCGGTGGTACAGAAAAGCCGCTTAAGGGTCGGCGCGGTCTCGTTCCTGAACACTAAACCGCTTATTTATCCGCTACTGAACGAGGAAATCCAAACAGAGATTGAACTCAGTATTGATGTCCCCAGCCGTCTCGCGTTGTTCTTAAGCAGAGGTGAAATTGAAGTCGGACTGATTTCGAGTATCGAATATTTTCGAGCGAATCCTTCGCATACGTCTTACTGCATTTTACCAGATATATCAATTGCGTCTCACGGAAGCGTCAAAAGTATTCAATTGTTCAGTCGCGTCCCGATTCCAGAGATTCGACGTATTGGGCTTGATACGAATTCCCGGACCTCTATTGCGCTGCTTAAAATCCTACTCGCTGAAAAGTATCAAATCTCTCCAGCGTTCACAATGTGTAGACCGACAGTAAGTCCAAAGACTGCCCTTCAAGATCGTCAAGATCCGCCTTTTGATGCAATCCTCTTAATCGGAGATCCGGCACTCAGACATCTGGGTTCAACAGAATATAATGTAGATCTTGGTAAGGCGTGGTATAAGTTAACCGGTTTACCCTTTGTCTACGCTTGTTGGGTTGCGAGGAAGGAAGCCTGTCTCGGTGATTTATCGCAAGTGCTTCTCCAATCGAAAGCACTCGGTATCGCACAAATTCCAGAAATCGCACGGATTGAGGCGCAAAAGCTTGGTTTGCCCGAAAAGCTGTGCCGCGATTATTTGCAGCATCATATCAAATATGACTTAGGCGAATCTGCGATCAAAGGTCTTGAACTTTTTTATAAGTACGCTGTGAAGAACGATCTTGCACCGCCATGTCGTGGTCTGTCTTTTGCATCCAGTTGAAAGGGGCGGAAAATGGAAACCGTTGAAGAAGCCACTCGCGATTCTGAGTTTGCAAAGCAATTTGAAGATTATCTCAAAAGTTGCGGACTCCGTTTGACCCAAAAGCGATTGGACATCTTAAACCAGGTCTTTGACTATCCCCGGACATTTTCAGACAGAAGACCTCTTGGTTCAGATGCGTCGAAACGGTTACCTTGTGTCGCGCCCGACGATCTATCGGACGTTGCCGTTGCTGGTGAGAAGTGGATTATTGACGGAATTTATCGATGCGCAGAAAAACACTCGTTATGAGAGTATTCATTCACTTCGGGAGCATGCACATCTCATCTGCCTGCGGTGTAGTCAGATTGTTGAGTTTAAAGAACCGCAAATTGATGCGTTGCAGAAATCGGTGTGTGAAGCGCACGACTTTAAAGCAGTGCGCTTCCGTAATGAGATAATCGGTTATTGTGCTGAATGCCAAGCGGAGTTAGAACCAAAAACGCCTGATGAAGACGACGAAACTACTGCTTAAGCCGCGCCCACGTTGTGGTGAGTAGCCCTTCGGGATTAACATCCGTAGTCCCCGCTGTTAGCATTCTCGTAGTCTTCGTTTGTAGGTTCATACTCTAAGTCGCTTGACCAGCAGAAAACGTCGTACTGGACCTGGTTCGAGCTCTGTCGTGTCCATATCATCATGACATTTTCACCGTCTTGTAATTTG
Organism: Geodia barretti; assembly: GCA_030341885.1. Classification (NCBI taxonomy): domain Eukaryota; kingdom Metazoa; phylum Porifera; class Demospongiae; order Tetractinellida; family Geodiidae; genus Geodia; species Geodia barretti. The sequence continues at coordinate 10,770 of CASHTH010002784.1, read as the reverse complement.
TTGACCGTGCCACCATCCTCTCCAAAATCGCCTGTCCGCAGCCATGTCCAGTCGGGGACGTTTTCTTCAAGGATGATGTGATCGGGACGGACAAGGGCGGGTGCCTCCGTCGGAATTTCATCGCCATCGTCGCCCAAAACCCATAACCAATCCGAATGGTTGCTCGGATTAATGACGCGCGCGATAAACCGCCAGTCCCCTGCTTTTCCATCAGCGGCACTGATGTCGAACCTATAGAGTAACCAACCTTGTCCACCGGCATTCGTGACAATATCGCCGAAGGCACCTTCCGTTGGTTCGAGTGCCCCTTCGGCTGTGCCCAATTTATAGACATCCTCGGAATCCCTTTCATCAAAGGCTTCCGCCTCAAACCAAATCTGTTCGCCACTCCCGTATTGAGAGACTCTAAATTCTTCTACGGCAAAGCCTGTAAACGGCTGTATCAACAGGAAACAGAAAATTAAACCGAAGGTTAATTGACATTTTTGAAGCATAATAATTCTCCTTCATCATATTTTTGTGCTATTTTAAAGAAGTCACTGCTTAAGCCGACCCCATGTTGTGGTGAGTAACCCATCAGGTTCTACCGGCAGTGTTTTCTCTTCCGCTTTCTCGTAGTCTTCATCCGTAGGTTGATATTCCAGGTCACTGGACCAGCAGAAAACGTCGTACTGAACCTGGAGCGAACTCTGTCGTGTCCATATCATCATAACGTTTTCACCGTCTTGTAATTTGTTGACCGTGCCACCATCCTGTCCAAAATCGCCTGTCCGCATCCATGCCCATGCGGGGACGTTTTCTTCAAAAATGATGTGATCTGGACGGACAAAAGCAGGAGCCACCTCTGGAATCTTAGCGCCATCGTCACCCAGAACCCATAACCAATCTGAGTGGTTGCTCGGATTTATGAGCCGTCCGATAAACCGCCAGTCTCCTGCATTTCCACCGGCACGACTGATGTCGAACGTATAGAGTAACCAACCTTGTCCACCGGCATTCGTGACAATATCGCCGAAGGCACCATCAGCGGGATCTACCGCTCCCTTCGCCTTTACCCAATTTATAGACATCCTCGGAATCTCGATCGTCAAAGGCTTCCGCCTCAAACCAAATCTGTTCTCCCTTTTCGTTTTCTGAAACTTTGAATTCTTCTACAGCAAAGCTTGCGAGCGGCTGTATCAGCAGAAGGCAGAGGGCTAAGCTGAGCGTTAATTGACATTTTTGGAGCATTGTGCATCCTCCTGTTTGCTGGCGGGATTCCTAACCCCACCAAATAGAGTAAAAAACGAAATCTCGACAATTTTTGAGGATTTCAGTTAAATAATGGTGCGTGAATTAGCGGTAACCTTCCTAACCACGCGGCACCCTATCAATTACAAGAATGATAACATATTTCACGAACTCTAATTACAAGAATGATAACATATTTCACCGAAAGCATCAAGCAAAGATTTCCAAATCTTCAGGGCTATTTAGTTTTCGGTTCCGATCTTGGTTTTCGTTCACATAAGTTAAGATTTTCGCGCAATATCGCGAGCACAGCTCGCTCCTACAGCGGAAAAACGTTCACGCATATTAGGTTATCTGGACATGCTCACTTTTGACAATGTCCTTGATATGCGTATAGGATGCGGGTTGCACAAGTTCAATGGTTTCGGGGGAAAGTCGTTCCATCACCTCAGGTGGAAACGGGACCCTATGTGCCCTTGCATCTTGGAAAAACTGTGTTGTGTAACGCAAGATGATAAATCGCCGATACCGGTCCTTCGGTTTCCAGATGAGAACCCCATGCGTCAGCAGTTCGGACAGGACAATCGCGTCGCCAGCACGCGCTGTCACATTAACTAACGCAGGATGGAGTTCATCGGGTGGATCCTCCGGATCCGGGAAGAAGATCCCCTCCGGGCGTTCAAAGTTTGCTTTGTGGGAACCCGGTAGGACAACTAAGCCGCCATCGCCGGGGTGGACATCGGCGAAATAGAAAAAGACGACGAAGTCGTTGCAGTAAATCTGTCCATCCTTGACGTCATAGCGGCGCGTCTGCCATCCACAATCTTCGCGGGCACAGTGTAACTTGCCGATGACCTGATCGTGCTCTGGTCCCTTGGCAAGGAGGCTGCCTCGATTAAAACGGGGCTTATTATCGGTGAGTTCCTTCACGATTGGCCATGTTTTCGGATGAAGTGTAAGTGCCTCAAGTGATTTGTCGAAGGAAAATCCGTTGGAATAGCCACCACCGCTATAACTAATACCGGGCGGGAGTTCATCCTGTGGCGTTTGGACGCATCGCTCGACGGCATCCTGTGTCTTTTTCAATTCTTCATCGTTGAGGACGTTTTTGAGGTGAATATACCCCGTTAAGTCAAAAAGGTATCGCTGTTTGGGTGTCATGTGTTCCTCTCCATCTGATTTAGAACTTAAAAACTTGACATGTGTCTGAAAATATTGTATAATTGAGGAATAAGCTTCTTTAAATGGGATTGTAAATTACAGTTTATCTCGTGAATCGTGGGGGGAAACCTTGTAAACCCGATTTACAACGTCTCATGTATACACTACAGGTAACCGAACATTATGAAAACCCGCGCAATGTCGGGACTATCGTTGATGCTGATGGCACTGCCAGTGTTGGTTCTCCTGTTGACGGTGAGATGATAAAACTGACACTCAAAATAACGGATGACGTGATCGTTGCGGCGAAATTTCGAGCCTTCGGTTGCCCGACTGCTATCGCGAGTGCTTCGATCCTCACAGAACTGATTACAGGCACCCATATCCCGGATGCTTTGGAAATTACTGCCGTGCAGCTTTCTGACGCATTGGGAGGGTTGCCTCTGGATAAACAACGTTACGCGAACACTGCTGAAAAAACCCTAAAAATGGCAATTGCTAATTTTCTGTCCAAAAAGGAGGGGTAATCACCATGATTACTGTTACAGAATCTGCCGCGCAAAAGGCGATCAACCTCATTAACAACAATGAAGCCTCAGCTGAATCCGAACTCGGCTTGCGGATGCAGGTTATCGGCGGCGGATGCTCCGGTTTCCAATATAATCTTGAGTTTGGTGCCGCGAAAGGGACCGACAAAGTTTTTGAATTTCACGGCTTGAAGATTTTCATGGATCCTCGTAGTACGCTCTATCTCGCAGGCTCCGTACTCGACTATAACGATGGATTAATGGATTCAGGCTTTAAAATAACAAATCCGAACGCTAAAAACACATGCGGTTGTGGTGAGTCGTTTAGCGTTTAACACATTTTCCTGTCTTCACTGGCGGGGTTTGAAACCCGCTTACTGTCTTCCTGCCCATCTTCGCTGGCGAGGTTTCCAACCTCGCCTACTGATGGCTGATGGCTGATTGCCCACCGCCATATTACGCCCACGAAGATCTTAACTCGTGCACTTTCAGTGATACCAATGTCGCTGGACTTCCCGCCGCATAGATTCCGATGTCCGCGTTGTCCAGATCTGGGAGAAAATAGGACGTCATTGAGAGTTCACCGTCATTTCCAAATGCTTCGATAGAGATACGGTCGACTAAAATTTGCAAGCGGATTTTCCCATTTCGTGGCGCGAGGGGTCCGCTCTTTTCTAAGAATGTTAGTTCCTGAGATGCAACATCGTAACGGACATCCTGCCCACGAATTTTGAAACCAATGGCGGTGGCATCGTTCAGGGCTATTTCCGCACGGATATCGAACAACTCACCTGTCAATCCTGCAAGCGGATCTTCACCCGGTTTGAGTGGAAGGTCGCTCCACGCGTGCGTATACGTGTGGATGTTTTCGATCTCTGCGACCGGTTCTCGGTGTAGACGTATACCCTCTGAAGTCGTCCGAAGGGTTAGTTCGCACGGGAAGCTCATCTGTTGGTTAAAGGGCATATCCGGTGGGTTACTGCCACTCATCCAAGCGATTTGAATACGTCTGCCATCGAATTCTGGCACATCGCTCCACGTTTGCGCTGCATAGAAGTTGGCACCGTAGTTGGAGCGTTGTGCGTCGCCTTCCGGTGTAAAGGTTGTTCCATCGAAATTACCAACGTAATATTTCCCCGCCGCACCCCAGAAAACCCATTTGGTATTATCGGGATCCCCATCAACAGGAAGTTCAAAGATGTCAGGGCATTCTGTATCCGGGATTTCCAAGTCGGATAACCGTGTCCACTCCTTAAGGTTTGTCGAACCGAACAGGGCGTAGTCATTTTGATCAAGGTAGAGTGCCATCACCCATTTTTGCGTCGGTTCGTGCCAGATCACCTTCGGGTCGCGGTTGTCCCGACGATTGTGCCCAATCACAGGATTCCCTTCATATTTTGTCCAACTCCGTCCGCGATCGTTGCTGTAAGCGATACTTTGTGTGAACGGCACCTCTTTCGGGGCGTGGCTGCCTGCAGATGTGTAGAAATTGACGAGCACCGCCTCGTCGCTTGTCTGGAAACCCCCCGTATTTTTCCAGTCTACGACACCAGAACCGGAGAAGATTGTACCGAGTTCATCTGGATGGATGGCATGCGAGAGTTGCTTCCAATGGACGAGGTCTGTGCTGACAGCGTGTCCCCACGTCATGTTGCCCCAGTCGATACCGGATGGGTTGTGTTGAAAGAAGAGGTGGAACTCGCCTTTGTAGTGGATTAAGCCGTTCGGGTCATTGGTCCAGTTGGTTTTCGGTGTAAAGTGGAACTGTGGACGATATGCTTCCTTGTAAGCTGTTTGAATCATTAACTATTTCCTTTCCGTTTTGAGCGTTGAAAAGAGATACGCGTTATTTCCGCTGTTTGCCTACCATTCTATGCATGTTTTTTATTTTGTCAAGAGTGCCTTCTTATTCTTGAGGGGCATTTATGGTAAAACCGAGAAATAGGTAGACACTTTGGTGGACGTAGGCACTGTTTCCAACTCTGCCGGATTCTAACACAAACCTTGTATACCCTAAAACCCTCTTGAGTCCCGGAGGGACGGTATCTCTGTAGATACACAGATTAGATAAATATCAGGTTTCCCCAGCGGGGCGACATCTATCATGTACGCAGACGAACACCTATGGATCTTTCCGACTGCGATAGATGTCACCCCTACGGGGTTCAAGAACCTTTTGGACGTTTTTCTACAGAGATGCCACCCCTACGGGGTTCAAGAGACATTCGCCGAAAGCATCTGTAGAGACCTACAACACATACCGAGAACTGTCCCTAAATTAACACCTATGGTGGGGTTGGAAACCGCACCTACCGCGGTGCCCAAATAATTATAGGATTTACCATAATCTACTGTCCCCCCCGAAGGTGCATCCGAAAATGTGTATGAACGGTAAGATTGAATGCTCCGATTTATCCGATGATTTTTTGTAAAGGCATACTAAATCAATAGTTTTGAGTGAAATTGTGCAACCATTTTTACCGGAACTCGCGTCATTATATATTGAGATAACATCTTAAATTTTGATGAGGAAATTGGAAAATGGAAACTCTTAATACCTATAAAGCATCATCAACTCACAGAACCATGCTCAATCTTGATGGCGATGCAGAAGTGTTGGTGAAAGGTTTCATCGCACCGATTGAGTACACAGAACGCAACTACCACGTGGAATGGGACGAATTGGCGAACCTACGCGTCACTGAGCCAAAGAAACGCCAGCCTGTATCGGTTTTCCAAGCGTTTCTCCCAAACGAACCTGTTGCGGTTGGCGACCTTTGGCAGATTGAAGAAGCCAGCGTCCTTGAATTGCTCCGGCAGCTTCATCCGAATCCAAATTTGGATATGCACAATGATTTCCGGGGATTCCTGCGGATTGTGGGCATGCCTACGCGCTTACAATGATCGTTTTGCCGACATCACCTTTCGGATTCATGCAGAATTCAAATTAGAGGGTGGCTGGTTTACACCGTCGCAGTTTACTGGGACTCTCATTATGATCGGATTGAACAGCGTGTTGTATTCTTTGCGATGTACGTCCCCAAAGGCACAGTAAATTTCGATCTCAATTGGAAGGGCGCGGATGCCGGCTTTTGTTCGCAGATGGAGCTCCGTGCGGGGATGCAGGATGTTCTGCAAGAGGCTGAGTTCACAGAATCTATCACCCAAGAGGAAGCGAAGCGTGCCTTGATACTGCATTTCTACGAATCGGAGCGGGTTAACTGGGTGCCGCCGGATCAGGCATTGGAGATGGCACAAGCACAACAGAAACCGATTCATGCTATCTCCATAGATGGACCGCTGGCGGATGAGTCGTGCTGAGGGACTGGAAAAGGCTTGAGGGCAGTTGCTCTCTCTGATGAAGAGAATGTTGCATTCTTGAACGAAAATTTCATCAATACCTGGGTATCGAATGTTGAATTAAGACGTACGCCAAGGCAACGAGCCTTCATGGCGCCGAGGTTCCAGGACGCATCCAAGGCATTTGACCCAGCGCATCCATTGGCACAAGCAATTATGAAGGGGTGGAGGAAAGACTCGCCAGTGGATTGTTTGATTCTCTCGCCAGAACTTGAGTTGATGGCCAGTCTGCCCATTAATGACTTCTTCAATACCAAATTGGTAGGACTCGGGGACGATGAGGCATATCTTGTGTTTCTTAAGGATCGTTAGCAGGGAAAAAGCCCGGATTGGATGATAACACCTCGGAACCCCAGCCAACTGACTGGAATGTTTTCTTCAATAACCGAATAACCTCGACACTGGAGACAGATAGTGATGAATCTTTGTAATGTCCTAAATAGTTCGGCAAGTCTACAGGTGCATGCCCATTGGGAACCAATTGCGGATTCTACGTTTCGTATGCACAAAGCATTGCCAGAACACGTTGAACTCTTCGATCTGGCACCAAACCAACCTGTCAAGGAATACCGAACTGATGCTTCAGTGCGTTTCTTCCACCGTCAACTGTAGGGGTGGGTGATGTCTGGGAACTTGATGCGAACAGTGTTGTTTCCTTCCTTCATCAGTTTCATCCGGGGGCAACAGCTGATTTAGGTTACGGTGAGGAAGGTGCCTTTGCATGCTTACGCGCATGCTCATCAGACTATGCAGAGATTGCTTTCCGAATTCACGCAGAATTCACGTTGAAGTCTGATGCCTATCAGGAGTGGCAAGAGGAAAATGATGAGAGGGAGTCCGAAGCCAGGTTTATTCCATCGCAATTTGCCGGAAAGATATTGGTAAATCTAAAAAGCGGAACGGTTCGCGCGTTTTCGTTGGCACTACCGGCACGCAATAGCAATGTTGACCTGAACGCCTATGGTGGAGCAGATATGGTCTATGTGCCGCGTATGGAACTCCTCGCCACGGACGAGACCGACCCAAACGAGATCGCGTGGGACGCTGCTATCACAACGGAAGAGGCGCGCCGCATGTTGGGATTGAAGTTCTATAAATTCGCCGAGATTGATTGGTTGCCGATTGATGAGGCGGTTGTCCAAGCGAAAGCGACCCATCGTCCGATCCATGCGATCCTTGTCTGGGGGTGTGTAGACGATGAATCTGTTGCTGAGCGAACGCAAAAATTTGAGGGCGGGTCCGCTCTCCGATTCAGAAGTCATAAAGACGCTCAACGAAAAGTTCGTCAATACGTGGGTTGCTCCTCCGGGAATGCCAGAACTGATAGGTGGTGCGAAAGGCGAGACGGGAGTCTTGTCGCTAAAGAGGATGAAACACCACTATACCGACTCTGTTGATATTCTGGCATTGACCCCCCGATGCGGAAGTTATCATGCATCAACCGAGAGATGGCATTGCCTTACAGGAATCAGCCACAGCTTACCTATCGGTGTTACATGCATGCTGTAGATGCGTTTGAAGGGAAGCGTACACGTGTGGGAAACGGGTCGAGATTAGATAGGAACCCGATCAGTTTGGGTACAGATTGATGGAGATTTTGCACACTTTTAGCACATCCGATACCGATACGCCAGATTACACGGTCGTTGAAATTGATACCACACCGTTTGAACGCGGACTACTCCACATTGAGATACAGGTGGGAGCGGGTGAGGCGGTAGGGACATTTGAGTTGTTTGATGCCGATGTCGAAATTCTGACAAAAGAAGCGACAGATAAAGCACTGACTGGCGCATGGAACGTTGCGCCTGATAGCATAGGGCATATCTTTCACCATTTCGGGCAGAGCCAACAGCATTTTAAGTTGGTCGCTACAGGCGCAAAAAACCAGAAGGGTAATCCCAATGCTTTTCTGGCGCGTGTCTCTGTCATTCCTCCATTTGAAAAATAGGAGATATTGTCCTAACTTGCTTGTCAACGCCGGACTGCATATCTGCGTTTATGATAGCAAAGTCTGAAAATGCGTTGACATGTTAGGAAATGCCTCCCTTCCTTCGCTGGCGAGGTTTCTAACCTCGCCCGTGTCGTTAATTGTAGGCTTTACTATAAAGAATCCAAGTTACTCCCTAAAAAAGCACTATACACATTTCGCCTCGCAGACGCTAAAATCCAATGCGAAGGAAAGCTTTGCATGTGTTTTGCGGATGTTCTACATACCTATCGCCCCGCTGGGCTGCTGATACCGAGGTGTCTTTTTCTACAAGTTTTCTTGAAGAGACGGAATCACAGAATATTAATTCAGGTTTTAACAGGAGTTGGCACCACTTCTTGGGAAACCCGCCTGAATAACTACGAATTTTCCAAACTTTAGTATAAATCCGTGTCAAATCGGTCATTTTGTGCATTTTGTGCCAGATTTGTGTCGAATTTCTCTACTTTTTTCAGAATTAGGCAACCATTTTGACTGTTCCCCGCGTCACTATATATCGAGATTAGAATCTACGCGAACAGAAACTTTTCGTAGAAAAAATGTTTGCAGAGTGTATTTCGATAAATTTTATATAGTAAAGCCTATAATTACTTGGACGCTCTAAAGAGGCGAGGATACAATCCTCGCCAGCGGCGGTGGGGTCGTTGTTCACTGACTAACTGTCCACATATTTTTGGACTTTACTATAATTGTAAGGAGATTTGAAAATGAAAACCCTAACAATTGGACTGCTCATTCTGGTAATGATGAGTGGACAGTTGAACGCCGATGACCATTCGGCAACTAACAACAAAATTGCGCTTAACCTTGATGGTACATCTGAAGTGTTAGTGGAAGGCTTCATTGCACCGATTGAATACACACAATATGGCTTTCATGTGGAGTGGGATGAACTGGCAAATCTGCGGGTTGCTGAACCCGAGAAGCGGTATCCCACATCGGTTTTCCATGCGTTCCTTCCACCTACAGCGGTTTCTGTTGGTGATCTCTGGAAGATCGAAGAAGAGGGTGCGCTGGAATTACTTCGACAACTTTACCCGAAGCCAAATCTGGATATTATCATGAATGCGGGGGACTCTCGTGGCTTATGGGCATGCCTGCGCGCCTACAATGATAAATTTGCTGAAATCGTGTTCCGCATCCATGCAGAATTTATCTTAGAAGATGGTCGGTTCACTCCGTCTCAATTTGCCGGGCATCTTGTTATTGATCGAATTAAGGAAAAGGTTGCCTCCTTCAAGATGTACGTTCCTGAAGGCGTACTGAATTTTGATGTTGGGCGAAACAGCACCAGAACTATAGATGTCGGCTTTTGCCCGCAAATAGAACTCCGTGCTGGGACCCAAGATGTTTTACAAAACAACGAGTTTGTAGAATCTGTTACACAAGAAGAGGCTGAGCGCAAACTTATATTGCGTTTCTACAAATCACAGCAAATCAACTGGGTATCTTTGGAAGAGGCGTTGGAGATGGCACCGGCACAAGGGAAGCCGGTTCATGCTATTTCAATAGATGGACCGCTTGCTGATGAGGCGTGCTGAGGGAGCGGTAAAGCCTTGAGGGCAGTTGCTCTCTCCAACGATCAGATCATAGAGTTCTTGAACGAAAATTTCATCAACACATGGGTACCCAATTCAGAATTAGGGCGCGTCCCGAGCTGCGGGATCCGATTGACAAGAGACGCGAGCGCGAACGGACAACGTTTGACACAAGTCATGCCTTGGCACAAGCAATCATGAGAGGTTGGACAAAAACATTCCCCGGCGGATTCTTTAGTTATCTCGCCAGCGTTTGAATTGATGGGCAGACAGCCCGTCAATGAACTTCTTTTCGGTGGAGATACAGCAGGGCGTTACTTGATGTTTCTCAAAGGATCCTTAGAGGGGAAACTTCCTGGATTTGGGGAGGAGACCTCGGAACCGCAATCAACGGGTGGGGAGACTCTCTCTAACTCAGGTACCGCTTCTATCAACGGTTTGAACGTTGTACTCACCCGTGAAAAACCCGAACAGGAAATCCTCAACATTTTTCGGACACCCGAACACAGCTTTCAAGATTATACCGTCGTTGAAATTGATACGACAGCGTTTAAAAACGGCGGCACGCTCTCTATTGATATCTCGGTAGGAAATGCTGAACCTATGGGTTCGTTCGATCTGTATGATGGTAAGACTGAACTCCCCACAAAAGGTATGCCTGAGGGTGCGCTTGCATCCGCGTGGGATATTCGTCCTGGTAGAAAAGGAAAAATCGAGTATCATTTTGACCGAGGTCAGGCATTTAAGCTGGGTGCTACTGGTAGTTGGTTCAGTGAGGAAGGGAGCATCAACGCTTTTCTCGCTACAATTTCCGTGGAACTTGTGTCAACAAAAACGACGAAAAGTAACTCAACTCTCCTGTAGGCGCGCTGACAAAACGCGCCTATAGTGGCTTTATCATAGTTCACAGTGAGGTTATCCCACCCTGGAGGTAACGGATGAAAAACGACGATGTCGAACAATT
>CASHTH010002781.1:0-18445 GCA_030341885.1 Geodia barretti | reverse complement strand
GAGCGTCTACCGACGCTCTGATTAGTATCTCCACCACTGTAAGTTTCACTACCACTGCTACCTCCTCCAATGTAGGAAATTGTGTAGCCAGTGGTATCTCCCAGTGGATCAGGTGGGGTCCAGGTCAGTAGGACACTAGTACCATCTCTTTGAACCTCTAACATCAGGTTAGTAGGAGCTGAGGCAACTGGAGAACATTGCACACATGGTTAAGATGCGTTTTTGTAGAGAAACAAACCTCTCACAGTCAATGTTTCAGACACCACAGATGGTTTATCGTTGCTCACAGTACAGCTGTACAGTCCTCCCAGTCTCCCAGTCATGTTCAGAGTGTGGGTGTAGGTAGCTGTCACTGGGTCATCCAATACTGTCTCAGTTCCTTGGGTGACAGTGGTGAAGTCTCTGGTCCAAGTGACGGTGGTAGCAGGTCCACCAGTGGAGATACAGGTGAGGGTTTGTGTGTTAGAATCATACGACACACCTCCAGCAATTGTAACACCACCTAAAGCACAAGTGTGGCATGTTATACAAGTCCTAATAATAATGTCAAATCATGTAAAGACACACATTGTCTTACTACTGGGAATATCACCCAACTTTTACTTCGTATTCTCGCACATAGCTGGCAAGCAGGGAACATACCTCCACTGCCAGTGTACAGCCCCACATAGACTGTGTCTCTTACTGAGATGTCAGTATCATGATGGACAGCACTAGTTGGAAGATCGCAGCGATAGATACATATATATATGAGTTAGCATTATTCCTACGACGTATATCAACAGCCTGAGAATCGCGAAACTCATAGATATCACCACCATAACCAGTCTAGTTCCATCAGGGAACTACCAGTCTCCACGATCGTTATATACCGTAAGTACTATTACAACATGTGCTCAGGTCAGTATGGCAATGAACACTGTCACTACCAGTGATAAAATGCCCCACTAGACCGAGGTCCACATAGGAATTGTTGGCCAGAGTCTGGCCCCTGAGAGACGGGGAAAGGTCTGAGGGTGGACCTCCACCAGAGACCAGAGTAACAATAACGATGCGACATTCATCGCTAGTCGGCGCTACAATTTCTCGCGAGGTTTGCCAGCGCCACTAATTGCCAATTACGCATCGCCCGGAAAACTACGCATGCCCAGATAATTACACGTCCGCAGCTACCACATAATACTGGCACACAACACAGGTTTATAGAGAGAGACTCCAGCAGAAGTAGTGGTAGGTTGAGAGGTGGTGGGAAGAGGAAGGTTTAATGGTACTTCACAATCATCTTCAGCTGTCCTTCCAGTCCCTCTCACTACATTGTAGGTGTTGGCCTCAGAACTGGTTGTCTGGGTCTCTGGTGGTGGTATCAGTTATACGTATAGAAACCAGCTTACAGTGTTTTCATATGGGGAGACTTACGCTTATGATAGTGATGACACCTTAGAGAGCTCCACTGGTTGATTTGTAGCTGCAACCGTAGCTCTGTTAACAAAATAATAATTATTGTGTGCTCGTGCTTTGTTTTTGCACCATTGCGACTTCTCAACATCACTATCACTATGGTTGTCAGTGAAGTAGTGATCATAAAGCCACAGCCACAGTCACTAATCCACCGATAGAGGCTGAAGTGTTACCTGTACTTGAACTCTCTGCCTGGCAAACACCAGTGGCTGAAACAGAGTTATACAAGGTTAACTATGAAGCAAGCCCTCATTTATCACCAGTGGAGAAAAGTATGGGAGTGCTGTCAATGGTTCCAGCTAAATTTATAGTGGTTGTGACAGTGAGTGTGTAGATAGTGGAAGGGTCCAACTGGTGGCGGTGTAGGCTGTAGCTATAGGTAGTGCCAGACCGAGGACCACTGGTGCCCTCAGTGCCTCTGTCAGTGGGTCTCCAGACCACCTCCCAACTGGCCACCCTCCCACTGGACACACTCCATGAGAGGGAGAGGGAGGTGGCTGTTATGGAGCTTACTGACACAAACACCTGCAGGGACTGGAATAATGGGATTACATTTCGATGAACTGTAGGGCCTATCTCTCTCTTATTTGTGTGATTAAGATGTGGCATCACTGAATAGGTATTCAGGTGTAGCTACAATGGATAATTATAGTGTAAGTCTGTCTATTGGTGAGACCAGTCAGTGTAGCTGTTTGTAGAGCCACTACTGACATATCTACCGTACCACTGCTGCTTCCAGTGTAGGAGATAGTGTAGCCAGTGGCATCGACGGACTCCAAGACAGCACAATACTATTCGGACCTTCCTGGACTGCTGTCACACCAGTGGGAGATTGGGAAGTATACAAAAAGGAATTTTCAGCACGCGCATACACAAGTGTATCTATTACACACTGCTGATGGGTTAGAATGCACATTATTAGGAGATGAAACGATGTCCACGAAAGTGAACGTAACTGGTAAACGCAACATTTTTCTGTTGATGTGTAGCAATAATAATTATAGTAGTAAAATTATACTGCCATTCAAGCAGCATAAACTATGTTGAAAGGGGGGCTCTGTGCAACAGCCTTATCCACGGTCACACGAGACATATGTTCTAGCTATCCATCCTTTTCTACGGGGTGGAAAATTGGGTTCTCTCACCTGAATCTATCTGAAAGCTCGAATGCTTCCAAGGAGATATCACAAAAATAATCCTGAATCTACCAAAGTGGTTCCCCAATCGTAGCACTTGGCTGGAACTCACTCCACTCAGTTTGCACCATCAGAAAGCTAAAGTACCCGCAGAAAGCATCTGTTATCGCAATTCATCAGCTATGGTAGATGATATCGAGGCACTCAGTCTAGTGAGGGAATGCAGGGAACGAGGTACAAGTCAAATAATCAGAGATACTGGGTGCCAATGAGTCTGCACATGGGCTGGACATCATCAGAAATGCACAAAAGATCAACAACGACAAAGACCAATTGTTGCTGCTACAAAAGGTCTCCAAAATAGCTATCAGTTCGCACACAAGATCGCTGAGTGTTTTGGGTGAAATAAGTTGTAAGATCAAGCACAGGATCTCGGCCCTCAAAGGACTGAAGAACCTTTTGAGGGTGATTACTACCTAGATCAGATTCACCCAGCAAATGTCCTCTGTGGGATACAGCTGGTCTGGACAAACCAACCCTGGCCGAACATAACCACACAAAAAGTGACAACTCCTGGAGCACTCTACTTGATTCTTTGCCTGCCATGGACCCCACCTTCTTTCTTGATGTTGTTTTTGTGTAGCTACATCTGTCTCCATAGCTACCTACATGTCATGCCCGGGCGGCCTGTTCAACATGAACTTTTGTATATAGAGCGTGCGGGCACACAAGCTTAGCTAGCTACTGATGAGAATACTACACAGCATTCAACAGTCCCGGTAGCTAACGGATATCCTAGCTAACTCCTCCCTAGGACGAGGATTCGAACGAGCCGGTTATCGCGCGCACCCCATCCGCACACGAAAACTTTTGAGCAGAGAAGGGAGTGGCTCAACAAAAGACGGCCGCTGTTATCTACATAAGGCCACTCCAAGTTGTATAGTCAGCCGCCCGCACCCATTTCAAGCGAACGTCATTATTAACTACGCGCGCTGTACTAATACATTTGCACTTTCTCGTTTTGACAGTCTTCCCACTATGAATTTTTGTGGTCATATTACTAGTCGGGCTAATGAAGAAAAGAACTGAAGTCGCCCATGACGCGCACCCGTGAGGCGCCGTACCACTAATTGATGGGCTGTTTTAGCTGTTACTCGTGGTCTCTTGCCAGCTCGCGCAGAGTTTGACGCGGACTAACTACACTGTAGATAGCATGCGAGAGGCGATACACACCCTGCGTTGCATCCTCTGGTGCCTCCGAGGTGACACGCGGATCGATCAGACTGTGGCCATCCCGGCCGTTGTGTATTTGCATATTGGCTTTTTCTTGCTTTGCAACGGAACATTTTCTGAGAAAACTGCCCAATTTTCTGACCTTCATTGGCTGTTAAGTAAGTCGTATCGCTTGTGAGACGAACGAACATTGGAGAAGTGAGATGTTGAGTAACAGACCCACAGAAGGACAGACAGACAGACAGACCCAATGAAAAGCACAGAAGTGCAAACCCTCGGCGCACTGTGACGTGAACGCGTAAGTAAACGCATGCGCCGTACCACTAATTGATGGGCTGGGTTTAGTTTTAGCGGTCTCTTCCCAGCTCGCGCAGAGTCTGACGCGGGCTAACTGCACTACTAGATAGCATGCAAGAGGCGATACACGCCCTGCGTTGCATCTTCTGGTGCCTCCAAGGTACGCAAAGCACGCGGATCGACCAGACCCTGGTAAGCCATCCCGTTCGTTGCGTATATCTTTTTCGCGATCTAGCTTTGCAACGGAGCAGTTTCAGAGAAAACCGCACAAACGTTCTGACCTTAATTGCCCGTTAATTAAGTAGGTCGTATCCTTTGTGAGACGAACAAACACCCGAGAAGTGAGATTGAGTAACAGACCCACAGACAGACACACAAACCCAACTACAGTCAACCCTCGCTGCGCATGCGCGCCGAGGGTTAACTAAACCCGCCCGCCCTTGAAAAGGCCCTGACCAGAAACCGGAATGCAAGTTGGAGTGGCCAGGCCTTCCAACAGCCTATTATACGCATTCCATAGCGACCCTGATTTTTCGCGCCTGGCACATCCCTGTAACCATTTTCGTCCGCCGAGAATGGAGCTAGCTATTCAAGCGTGGGAATTCTTCATGTCAGAGCGTCTTTACCCATTCAGGTGAGCCGCAGAGTCAGCCGTGTAGACAAAAGGGTAGTCTCGCTAGCAGCCAGACTCTCTAGCCCTGGCCTGTGACACTAGGAATTCTGCTGTTGAAGGGTCGCGGCGACAGGAGTGGGCGTTCTCCACCTGGCTAGGGACCGCTCTTCGCGCCGTATCCTCCCTCTACCCATTCACCAAGGCCTACGTTCTCGCTCCTCTCGGAATATTTCGGCCAAACATGATAAAATACGGACCATGGGCTGGTAAAGCTTTACCGATAACTGCATAAATTTACAGCTTACTCTAAATTTTCCTATCAGTTGTGACTGGTGCTTCTGAGGGTATTGGAAAAGCCTATGCAATTGAGGTAACTAAGACAGGGGGTGTATGGAGGTGTGGGAACATGGGTCTGTGCCCCCACACAGCTGGCGAAACGAGGTCTGAATGTTGTCATCATGAGCAGGTCTCAGGAAAAGCTGGAAAAAGTTGCTGACGAAATCAGTTAGTCTCTTGGAGTTATGGCCTAACTGCACACACTTAGTTTTTCATGCTTGACAAACAGTATTGCAATAGCTGTAGTGTAGCCATAAAAAATCTTTGAGGAGGAAATTTTATTGCAGCTCAGTAGCTACTCGCGACTTATAAAAAACATTTTCCTGTCCACCAAAGTTTAACTTTTCCCCTCAGCAACAAAGTACAATGTTCTAGTGCGAATAATGTCAGTAGACTTTTCGTCTGGTCAGGAGATCTATCCTGAGATAAAGAAACAACTCCAAGACCTCGAAATTGGCCTTCTTGGTGAGAAGTGATGTATTGTCTGATTCTTTTCTAACTCATTTTTATTACTCATCTTTACTTCTCTCAAAAGTCAACAGTATAGCAATGCTTACTTTTCTCTCCTTCTCTCTTACTTTTGTTTTCGATTATGCTATGAGTAACGATGTTGGCTTATTGTTTTTCTCTCTTGCTTTTATTTTGTTCTCCTTCTCTCCGGTGAACAATGTTGGATTAGGCTATGAATACCCTGAATACTTTGCTGACGTTCCTTCTGAGGTATTGAATATTAATCTTTCTTTCTATTGCCAATCCCTAGCTGTGTTCCCTTATGGCATATTTTGTACTAAACCTTTGTTACTGTTGTTTAGTAACCCCTGATTTTTATGACATTTTTGTGGATTGAAAGAATAATACAGGCAATGTTTTGCAGCATCTTCGTAATTTGCTCAAGGTCAACTGTCAAGCTATGGTCCAGGTATGTAATTACATCTTGCGAGTGGGCCTAGCCCTGTTCATCCTCCGTCACAAATTCCGAATCATTAATTATTCTACAGATGACACATCTGCTCCTACCGAAAATGGTCGAAAGGTAAGAACGAATCAGCTTTTGTGAATGAAACACTGAAATTGAGCTGTAATTTATAAAACTAACTATTATGTCGTGCATGGGTGGATCAAAAGTGCCGCCATGCACTATATGAGGACAAATATGTGTGCTATATCAACTTCCTAGAGGGTTATACAAACTTCCTTTGAGACAGTTTACACTACTGACTGCAAAAAGCAGAAAAAACTGGTCGGAAAACTGGTTTAGCTCCATATGAACAAAAACCACTGTACAAGGTTGATCCGTATTGTTGCGGGAATAAAGGATTGGTGATCAACATTGCATCACTAGCAGCTGAATTTCCAGTGCCTATATTGACTGTGTATTCCGGTTCAAAGGTGAGATGTCAACATTACATCACTGCAATTTCATGCAGATCTCCATGTATATTATAGGTGTTTGTGTCCTACTTTTCTGAAGGGCTGAGACAA
Organism: Geodia barretti; assembly: GCA_030341885.1. Classification (NCBI taxonomy): domain Eukaryota; kingdom Metazoa; phylum Porifera; class Demospongiae; order Tetractinellida; family Geodiidae; genus Geodia; species Geodia barretti. The sequence goes on along the minus strand of CASHTH010002781.1, from coordinate 11,890 downwards.
GAGTATGTATCAAAAGGGATTATTAACCCTCGGCGCGCATGCGCAGCGAGGGTTACAGTAGTTGGGTTTGTCTGTCAGTCAGTCAGTCAGTCTGTTACTCTTCATCTCACTTCTCGAATGTTCTTTCGTCTCACAAAGGATACCACCTACTGAACGGGCAACGAAGGTCAGAATATTCGAACGGTTTTCTCTGAAAACGCTCCGTTGCAAAGCTAGAGCGCGAAAAAGCCAATATGCAAATACGCAACGGACGGGATGGCTTACAGCGGTCGTGCTCTGCGTATATACTTCGGAGGCACCAGAAGAAGCAAGGCATGTTGCATGCTATCTAGTAGTGTAGTTAGCCCGCGTCAGACTCTGCGCGAGCTGGGAAGAGACCGCTAAAACAAAACCCAGCCTATCAATTAGTGGTACGGAGCATGCGTTTACTTACGCGTGCGCGTCACAGTGCGCCGAGGGTTTGCACTTCAGTGCTTTTCATTACCCTCGGCGCGCATGCGCTGCGAGGGTAGAGTAGTTAAACCTCGACGCGCATGCGCAGCGAGGGTTACTGTAGTTGGGTTTGTCTGTCTGTTACTCTCAATCTCACTTCACAGGTGTTTGTTCGTCTCACAAAGGATACGACCTACTTAACGGGCAATGAACGTCAGAAAATAAAGGCGGTTTTCTCTGAAAATGCTCCGTTGCAAAGCTAGAGCGCATCCGGCATTGTACGGCTAATGTCGGTAGACGCCATTTTATCGCTCCGAAAAAGCGCATGCGCTTATATTTTGTAGGCTTACCTCGACCGGGTCCGCTTGCTCTTGAAGTCACAATAAGGCACAACGAATGGCGTGTATCGACTCTCGCTATTGCTGTAGCTAGCCCGTGTCAGACTCTCTGCGAGCTACTAGCAGGAGACCGCGAGTAAACGCACACTAATAGCCCACCCCATCAATTAGCGGTACCGCGCATATGCAGTTCGCCGAGGGTTTGCACTTTAGTGCTTTTCATTGGGTCTGTCTGTCTGTCCGTTACTCTACATCTCACTTCACGGGTGTTTGTTCGTCTCACAAAGGATACAACCTACTTAACGGGCAATGAAGGTCAGAAAATATGTACAGTTTTCTCTAAAACTGCTCCGTTGCAGAACTAGAGCGCGAAAAAGCCAATATGCAAATACACAACGGACGGGCAGCTTACTACGGCATAATCGCTCCACGTGCTGTGCGTACCTCGGAGGCACCAGAAAATGCAACGCAGGGCGTTTATCGCCTCTCGCATGCTATCTAGTAGTGCAGTTAGCCCGCGTCAGACTCTGCGCGAGCTGGGAAGAGACCACGAGTTACAGCTAAAACTAAACCCAGCCCATCAATTAGTGGTACGGCGCATGCGTTTACTTACGCGTGCGCGTCACAATGCGCCGAGGGTTTGCACTTCAGTGCTTTTCATTACCCTCGGCGCGCATGCGCAGCGACGGTACTGTAGTTACCCTCGGCGCGCATGCGCAGCGAGGGTACTGTAGTTGGGTCTGTCTGTCCGTGTGTCTGTTACTCTCAATCTCACTTCTCGAGTGTCTGTTCGTCTCACAAAGGATACGACCTACCTAACGGGCAATGAAGGTCAGAAATTTCGAACAGTTTTCTCTGAAAATGCTCCATTGCAGAGCTAGAGCGCTTCCACCATTGTACGGCTAATACTAGTCGGCCATTTTTATCGCTGCGGAAAATGCGAATGCGCTTATATTTTGAACAGGCTCGGGTCCGCTTGTTCTGTGTGTCTGTGTATCTTGAAGGCACAAGAACTCACAACGAAGGGCATGTATCGACTCTCGCATGCTATCTACTACTGTAGCTAGCCCGTGTCAGACTCTCTGCGAGCTACTAGCGGGAGACCACGAGTAAACGCATACTAATAGCAGCCCAGCCCATCAATCAGTGGTACCTCGCATGCCCAATTCGCCGAGGGTTTGCACTTTAGTGCTTTTCATTGGGTCTGTCTGTTTGTCTGTCTGTCTGTTAGTCTACATCTCACTACTCGAACGTCTGTTCCTCCCAGAAACGATACCATCTACCCAACGGGCAACGAAGGTCAGAAAATAAAGGCGGTTTTCTCTGAAAATGCTCCGTTGCAAAACTAGAGCGCGAAAAACTTATATGCAAATACGCAACGGACGGGATGGCTTACAGCGGTCGTGCTCTGCGTATATACTTCGGAGGCACCAGAAGATGCAACGCAGGGCGTGTATCGCCTCTCGCATGCTATCTAGTAGTGTAGTTAGCCCGCGTCAGACTCTGCGCGAGCTGGCAAGAGACCACGAGTAACAGCTAAAATAAACCCAGCCCATCAATTACTGGTACGGCGCATGCGTTTACTTAGGCGTGCGCTTCACAGTGCGCCGAGGGTTTGCACTTCAGTGCTTTTCATTGTTCAGGTAGAGCAGCAGCTAACTATCAGCTTTAGGTACCCTCTTACCCTTCCTCTCCTCTCTTCATCCTCCCTCTCTCTCCAATCTTTCCTTCCTCCACCCCTCTCTCTCTGTGCCACAGTGTATTAAACCAGCATTTGTAGCCACATCCATGAGTGGAATGAGGCCAAGCCTTTTCACCCCACTGCTGAAACTGTCGCCAGTTCGGCTCTTAATGCTGTGGGACACTTCAGTCACACCCCTGTCACCTTTGCTCACGTTGTTCAGGTTGTTTGCAGTTTGCACTGGTAACATTTTGTGACATCTGCTGGCAGTCCACCAAAAGTTTTTTACACAATAATGTGTTTGTTATAGTATTAGTGAATGTGGCTTTCTTTGGGAGACGTATAAGCTCACCAATGGGACAGAAGTGTCCATATTAGAGAGGTGTCCTTGTTTTAGTGGTTAAAAATTGCATTCAAAAACTGTTGTTGGGGGAGGAAAGTGTGTCCTTATTGGACTAGAGGGGTGTGCTTTCAACTATATACCGTAACTATCTTTCTTTCTTCTCCGTGTAGTTTTTATTCTACAAGCTGATGCCGTGGATGTTCAAAAGACAGATTGCCTCTACCCTCTTTGTTATCAGGAGGAGGGGTTTAGGAGAAGAGACAGAGAGAAAAAAGAGAGTAGCTTCTTATGTCATCAGTTGCACAGTAGGGGAGATCAGGGAATATTTATTTAGGCTTAAGAGGAAGAGGTGTCATTTACGAAGGAAGTTGTACTATTGGCAGCAGTGTTGGTAATGACTGTGTAAACGGAGGAAATATGCAGCCTCAGCCAGTATTTTAAGCACTACGCATCTGTGCACCGAGATAGATTTGCAAATAATATTATATATGCCAGCATCTGACTAATTCTAACATGTAATCTCTTTGGAGTATATAGCTGAACCTGTTGCTGGTCATGAAAGGCATGTGAGTCAGTGGGGTGGAGTGGGAAGAAGAGAAGAGCAGATAGATGGGCAATACGGCAATTATGATAACACAAAGAGAGGAGAGGGATGTCTAATAACAAAACAAACACAAACTGATGATAATTTTAAGGAGGATGGGAGGAGCTTAGAAAGTTAAGAGAGCATAGAAAAAGGAAGGGGAGGATGGGGACGTCAGTGAAGAGGAGCTAATCAGGCGGTACCTAGGGAGGAAAAAATAGCATCTTTTGTTGGAACAGTTCCATTTTCCTTTCTTACTGCATTTGCTCTCCTGCACTTAGTTTGTCCTTTTCTCTGTGTATGTGCTATAAATCCTCTGCTGGTCCTGACTACATGCTCGCATACCTGTTAAGGGAGCAGAAATATTATTAGGCCTAACAGCACAGGGTTTGACCATACCGAACACATCACATCTCCGTGTTCCTTTACCAATCTTCCTGCTTTTGCTCTCAGTGTCTGCAGCAAGAGAGCAAAATGCTCTAAGTTTCTTGGACACATGAAAACTTACCTTAGGTGGGGGTAGATGTCGTGACTTTTTCTCCAGTTCTAAACGTTTGATCGTCTAAGAAAGAAAAGTCGATTAACTTGCTTGGCCCTTGTTATTTAATATTTCTTACTGCTATCAGTTGACTCTTATTCATTTTGGACAGTGTAGAAAACTGTAAGAAGGTAGAGAGAGCATTTGACACAGTGCAAAGCACAACACAGACACTTACAGAGAGAGAAGAGGAATTGGCCAGTGTCAGGCCCACAGAGGACTGTGTCTGGGGATAGGTATGGAGCACATTATTAGATTCGTGTGCATTGCACAGAACGCAATGGAATAATGGATATGGTACGACAATATAAAGGCAAAATAGCGATATGGACTCAGGGTGCCAATATGTAGCTAAGTCACAGTAGAAACTGCCACGAGATACATTGCTACAGCCAATAAAAATTCAGCAACTAAACTAAAGCAATTGGTGAACAGCTACAGGTAATTTGTAATTTACGAGCAACTACAGGCACAGCTACAGTATAGGCTATTATTATGAGCAATTTCATATGCCACTGGCAGCAAAATTTTGTACATAAAATCCAGTAAGCTGAAGTGAGCAACTGTGTGTACGAACTGGAGTCAGTAAACTTGACAGTGAGAGACTAGGTGTACAGCATGACAAGGTGCTAATGCTAATGCTGCAAGTGAACAACTGGAATCAATTACGTGTAGTAGAAGAGTGGCTGTGTAGGCAAAATGGCCCAGTCTGATAAGGGGAGAAGATGATATCATAAGTTGGGGGGTTGTAGTTAACCCTTGAGGCGCACATTCGCAGCAAGACTTGCAGTACTTGGTTCATAAGTGGTTCTGTCCATATGTTGTCTGCGACTACGCGCTGTGAGACAACAAAACAGCGATACGAACGGGTTCATCATACACTGGCTTCATTTTGATTTGTCGTAGAACTACATACTGTGGCATGAAAAGCAAGTGAACAAGCCAATATGAAAATTAGCACAGGCTTACCTCGACCGGGTCTGCTTGCTCTGTGCATCTCCAAGGCACAAAAAGTCACAACGAAGGGGGCATATTGACTCCCACATGCTAACTACTACTGCAGCTAATTATTATTATTATTATTATTTCGCACACCTGAAGAGATGCAATAAAGAAAAAGAGTTAATGTGATGATAAGAATGTGATGTAGTTCTCAAAAGGTGAGTGTAGGTGAAATCTTCTTATAATATCAGCAATATTTTGGTCAGTACTGTTAAAAAATATTAGGTGAGATAACCCATACAAAACATTATATCCCACAAAAGTGTAGAACATTCTGAAAATTCAGTCTGTACAAGATAGCTGCTAGATGAGGTACCTTGCAGTAAAAATTTGTAGAAACGATTAACTCATTGCACGCGTTAATACGCATGCACGGAATTAACGCGTACGCGTGGTTTTTAACGCGTTCCTGCGTGCCGTTTTGTTCGCGTGTTTATACCTAGTGTAGGCACGCAGACGAAGCCCAGATTCGTTCTTCGTGTGTTAGAAAGCCAAGTGTCATCTTAGAGCCGCAGGGAGGCCACATTTTCATGGCTGAAACTACTAAGGATAACGCTGCTAAGTTATATTCACGATTGACATTACTTGTATATACCAGACATAGCTTTTTCTACGTGTAGCTAGTTAGAAGTGTGGTAGGGTGTGGAAACGTTCGAAGCATTCAGTAGGGCATAGCTGTGGCATATCAGGGCAGGTCTTGCAGTAGTAGATGGGCCGAGCTTTTCTCCCTGCAGCATGACAAACTACGCACTGACGCTGTGAGCGTTGGTCAATGAGGTGCAGTCTCTTGTTCAGCCTCTCAGGTCCCGTCTCAACAGCATGTGCGCGTTTTCGTGGACGTCCCACAGGACGTGGGGGAGCTGTCGCGATGTGTGCTTATGCCAGTGCCTCTACCACTGATCGACGAAAGGCAATGTGAGACATCGGTGTAGCAGTAGACTCGGTGTAGAGAAGGTAGCTGTTGACCATTGCCGTTTCAAAGAGCCAGAAGACAACCTTTCGCCACCACTTGACTGTTTTTCTCACAAAGCTGTAGTAGACAGCGTACTGGTCAGCGATGTCTACACCATTCATGTGGTGATTGTAGGAGTCTACTACAACAGGTTTTACCTGGGGCGGGACGTGGTGATTTCGGGAGGTAACTGTAGTGACTGCAGCTGAGGAAGAAGTTGAAATCATGATGACTGGCTTTTTCTTCCTTTCAGCAAGCCAAGCTAAAGCGAAAAGATTATCTGCCCTGTAAGCACTCACCTCACCTGAACTCATTCGCAGCTGAGAACTGGCGAAGAATGGCACCTCAATCAGCCATGATCTCTTCCAGTAATCCTCGATCTGAGGGAGATTTACGAGGCCCATGTTGAAAATGATGGCGAGGAATCCTTTCATTTCGTTGGGATTTGTTGGATGCCACTTTTTGTGCTGCATACACAGTTATATAGTTCCTGTATTATACTTTTGTATGTAGGTAATGAGGTGTTGGTATGTGAATTTAGATATGGCTGTACTTTAGTATATGTCTAACATGTATTGCCTGAGCACCTGTTTGTCTCATCAGCTATGAGTAGAAGGATGTCATGGTCAACAAGCTGGCTGAAGTAGTCACTTGGCTGAGGATTTGCAGGTGTAGGTGTAGGTTGGTGGCTTTGGTGGTGGTTGTTGGTCATTTCCTGGTGTTGTTATGACCCATGGAACGATTGATGTTCTCCCTCTCGAGGCCTGTCTCCCCCTCCCCCTCCCCCCTGTTGATCTCCCTCTCGCTCTTGCTCTCCCTCTTCCTCTCCCTCTTCCTCTTCCTTGCGTACGGACACTCTCTTCTCCTACTTCACTCTCTCCTCCAGAATCTGTTTCTACAGGCATCTCTGATGTTGGTGTTGCTACACAACATAGCAAAATTTGTGTGTCGCTTACTGTAGATATTTTTACATTATTTGTACTGGACAAAAAATTACCTTCATACTCTGACTGCTCTCTGACTCCTCATCAACAGGCATGGAATGGCATCTTCATCAATGTCTGTCTCGTCTCCGGAGTCAAGTTCGTCCGTAGTTCCGTCTAGCACAAGCTGCAACGCCTGATTTGCATTCATCGCTCTTCTTGTTGCGAACTACGCGGGGAAGCCGGGGCAGGCGGGGCAGCTGCTGCGCACGCAAGCCCCGCCTTTTATTTTGTACATGCGCACACTGTGCGCCCACTCAAAGGTCAAAGGTGTAGCAAGGTCTAGGTTGTGCCAGCGAGTGAAGACAGCAACTAGGACGAAGAGAGAAGTGAGTTGTTCCTGCGCGTCTATATATATATGCCGATCGCGTTGGCTAACATCCACGTAACGAATCCATATATAGATCCGCCGCGCGCAATGAGTTAAGGATCCAGTTATGAACATATCTAACTTTGGCAATGGAGAGCACGATTGATGTATGTGTGAGTCTCTTGGGAGGCACCAGATTCGGATCAACTGGAGTGTACGGACCCAGCGCGTAGCGACTTCCGGCGACTCGCAAATCACTCGCAATCGTGCGCGCCTGTCCAAGTAAGGCCACGCCCACTGCGATGCCGCGTCAGCCAATCCAAGAAAAAGCATGCGGGTTGGATGACCGCGAAGGCTCCGCTGTCTACGCAATCCTACTGTTCCCCAAAATGCCCCCGACTTCCGTGGACTTAACCTCCGTGGAACAGTGTCGTTGTGCTGTGAAGTACCGAGTGTAGCGAGAGAAGTAACATTGAGCTAGTCGGACCTAGCCCTGGACCAACGCCGCCTTGTTTGTAACAGAACCCGACTTTACCCTAGTAAGTGTACATTGCCCTAGTACGAGAAAGAGCGCCGACCTACATTCCGCTCCTGTTAGTTCGACTGAAGATCAACTGTCGTGCTGGGCGAGGGGGGGAGCACAGTCGAACTAACCGGAGCGGAATGTAGGCCGGCGCTCTTTCTCGTACTAGGGCAAATGTACACACAGTCGACCCTGCCATCTTGCCCTTTTCTTGGCTTGCTGACGCGGCATCGAATGGGCGTGGCCTTACTTGGACAGGCGCACACGATTGCGAGTGATTTGCGAGTCGCCGGAAGTCGCTACGCGCTGGGTCCGTACACTCCAGTTGATCCCAGATTCTTCGAAAAAGCTTATTCATTGATGTTTGCAAAAGATTCAGGGAACGAGATGAGAGAGATCAGAGACCTAGGACTCTGTTCCTATTATTATTGGAATTCATTTCTTTCCGACTTTGCAACCCTCTTCACCATCACACACGTCAAGAATTTTTTCCTGTGACGGAATTGGAGACCCTGCCATTCATTTGGGGTGTATGTCACATTTTCATCATTTCCTTTACCAACACAATGTCACACTAACCACACAGCCGTAAAAGCTGTACTTGAAACCGAAAACCCTACTGCAAAGTATGGCTGAGGTGTCACAAATGTACGTATCAAGCAGGAAGAGAGAACACGCCCACGCTCTTTCCGGCAGCCCTCACTTGCCAGCACATGTTGTAGGAATTGGGGGAGGATGAAGTTCAGGTTTCCACCATTGCTGCTAAAGGCATCTGGTGAAACAGTCCTACCCAACATCTTCCATCAGTGTCACACTCAGTTTGTGTGACAGACAATCCGGGATAAAGAATGGTCAACACATCTCAAAGAATTTCGCAGATTGACCCGACCAGTGTGAGATGTAAGGTGCTGCTGCTGGCTGAGTGATGTCAGTACAGAAGCGAATTCTCTGAACTACCCTTCCTCTTAGCAGACGAAGACAGGCCTAGATCTCGCAACGAACACAATGACATACAAGCCATACCTTCCTGGGTTGCCCTTTGTCTCCTCCTGCTGACCTTTCTGCGGCTGCTGCTGACCTGGTACGAGCAGGGTTGAGGTGGCCCTCTCTAATCACTGTAGCCTGAGGGTGGAGAACCAGAATATAATCGGAGCATTAATACCAAACTAGAGCAAGGTCAACAAACACAATGGCATACAAGTCATACTTTCTTCCGTCTCCTCCCCTTGGGTGCTGCAGACCTCTCTGCAGCTGCTGCTAACCGCCCCGCTGTACACCTCAGATGGTACATCTCCCTTACCTGAGGAGAGAGAGGTAAATACTTGCTAGTCTTGCTATTCCTAGCGCCTGAAGTGACTCCCTCTTTATGTATTTGGTCCTTCAGTACTAGTGGCTGGATATTACAAATTTTTTTTGAAACAGTTACTTTGCACTGTAATGATAAACTTATACGTTTTTGTTTCGTTCTGTCAACGTTAGTGAAGCCGATGTCTGTCTCGTAGTAGTACTGCCTGGCAAAATTAAGCCGCTTGGCCTTGTTTAGATCAAACACGGGCAGCAACAAACAGCAGCAGAAACGGTGGACGGCAAGATGTTGTATAGCCTTGGAGATGGCGAGACGGAGCTCACAAGGGTATCATGCATTGGTACGCATGTAATATTACATCGTTTCCATGACGACCACAACAACAAATAGCCTGAGGTACTTTTGTTTCTTCAAACTTGCTAAGGCTACCATGCATGGAGATGAACTAGGTACCATGCGTAATACATTGTTTTCATGACAACTACATAATATTGTCAACAACAAATAGCAACAGGCATTTTTGCATGAATTTCCTCAAATGATAGTTTTTATAGGGGGCTTGCCCCCTTTCACAGAGATAATACATAGTAGTATATAAAAATGAGTGGAGACAAGTAAATAAAAAATCCTGCGGATTAAAAAAAGAGTGCATATAGGGATGGTACAAAAAGAAAAGGAGACAAGAGAGGGGTGGTGGTTGTGGAGCACAGAGATGCTTGTGAGGGGTGGTAGGACTTCCAGAGGTCATTACAACAGCCCTATATCGTCGTATAGGTGCTTAACCACGGAAAAAACTTCACGTACAAGCCAACCCTGCTTACTTGAATTTTGTTTTCTCGTATTATACACCTATACAACATAATCACTTCCACCTTGATGTACACTCCATGGGAATGTAGCATGTTAGTGAACAATGATCATCCGTAAGTAACACAGTACTTATACATTCACAACCTTCACTCCCACCGTACGACAATATAGGGCTGTTGTAATGACCTCTGGGAGCCCTCACAAGCATCTCTGTGCTCCTCAACCACCATCCCTATCTTGTCTCCTTTTCTTTTTGTACAATCCCTATATGCACTCTTTTTTTTATCCGCAGGATTTTTTATTTACTTGTTTGGACTGTGGATTAACACTGTAAATAATGAAAAGCACTAAAGTGCAAACCCTCGGCGAAATACACATGTGCGGTACCGCTAATTGATGGGCTGGGCTAAGTAAGTATGCGTTTACGTTTACCCGCTTACACGGGCTAGTGATAGTAGATGATAGCATGCGGGAGTCGATACACGCCCTTTGTTGTAGCTTCTTGTGCCTTCAAGATGCACAGACCGGTCGAGGTCAGCCGCGCATTAACAGAGTAGCTGGGTAGCACACATGGATGTGAAACTTGGTACGCATGCATAGTACATTGTTTCCATGACAACTACATATTGTAATAGGGGTCTTCCTCGGGCAAAGAGTTAATTCTGTAGGCCCTTTGCACTCCACGAAACACTTGTTTGGTCGTCTCGCCATTGCTCTCTGGCGCAGAAATGCCACCATTTGGCTTCTTCAGACTCCTTCTCTCGCACCATCTTCTGATGGTATTTTTAAAAATAATTTTTTAGGTAATTATCAAATTGTGTTGTCTGACTTTCTCTTTTCCTTGTGAAAAAAATAAAAACCACCGAGCGCAGTGGGCGCTAGGTATTGTGCAATACCAGTGATAATGACCAGTGCAATAACCAGTGACAGCAGTGATTTCCAAGCAACAACAGTGAGAAGTCACGTAAAACCCTTGGTAGGTTTTTGCACTAGTCAGATTCTATGTGGCGTCTCTTTGTGCCAGCCCTTCCCAGGGAGTTTCCTCTTTTTTTACTTGCAACACACTCCTTAGCCTTTGCATCTCTTTAAAACTCTTTGGGGTCGAATATAATTTTTACGTTTCGTATTTACGCGCATGCGTTTTGCGCGCAATGCGCAACAGCGCGTTGCATGCCACACCCTCCGCGTGCAATTCGCGCTATACGCAAGGGCTAGGAATGGAGAAGACGGTCGTGTGTGTGTTTTTCGCTGCAACGGAGAGTTCGTCTGAAGCTTTTGACTCTTCTTGGAGTTCAGGAAAACCAGTGGTCAAGGTATGTCATTGTAATACGCAGGTAGCATATGACTTTCTAACACACTGACTGAATTTCGAACTAGTGTCTGAATTTGTAGATGCCGTTGTTTTGAAGGGTGTCTGAGATCGTATTCTGTTTTGTGTGAGCCTCATTTTGTGTTCAGGGTGGGTAGTGCCGCTTTGTCTTCAGGGAAGTGTGCAGTGTTAGCTACATACACGTGTTTCGCGTTGTATGTGGTGTCACGATCTCTCAGCTAGCCAGCACCTAGCATGTTGTTTCCGTCGGGAATCCCCTCTTCGTAGGCTTCATGGGCATGTACTGAATCATGGAGGACCGACCTGTGTGCTTGTATAGGTGTATTTGTGAACAGATTGTGTTTTTTACCCTTGTAGCCGATCATCGCCTCGTCAACACTGTTTTGGGGGTGAGGGCTGTATTCTCCCTGCCACTTCCGCTTCATGTGTGTGATGATGGGGAAACCTTCTGCAGACAATGTACAGCTCATTCTGTGAGGTAAGCGTGTGTTGTCGACGAAGTGCAGGTAGCGAGACATCTGTTCGAAGCGGTCGCGTGTGCTTCGACGCAATGAACGTGTTGCGCAGCTTGTCGTCATGACCCAGTAGTCACGGATCTCGGAAGGCGATTTATTCCCCATGACTACCATGAAGCCAGATAGGCTTTCAGTTCTTCAACTGAGGTTGGCACGTGGCGTTGCTGTATGCATTTTATTACTGGGATAGTACAGATCTGTTTGTGTACTGTAAATTACTCATACCATTTCTGGTCTGCAGGGT